>JAPDSC010022781.1:0-21328 GCA_026290005.1 Latrodectus geometricus
AAACATGAAAACAGTTTTCGAATATTGTTTGGTGTAATAATTAATGCATAGAAGTAATTCAAGCATGATATTCATTAGTTAAACTTTAATAAACTTTATGTAATCTAAGTCAATATAAACATATGAAAATATATTGTTACTAGAAATCTATTAGTTATAATTACATTTAATAACTATTACAAATTTTTACTAAATACTTTATATTTTGTAATAATTTTTAAGGTGTAAATGATTCAGTTTTTTGTTATTTATTGACGTCAAGAATAAATATATTGCATAGCTGAGCAAGTATTGTTTGTCAAAAAATATGTATATAATTTTTTGATACAAAAAAATAGTGTACATATCTGATAAAATAATTCAAATATCACATAGATAAAAATGTTAGCTAACATTTTAAATATGATAAATGTATGCAATAATTGGAATGAATTTTCTATTTATAAATTTTTTATTTAAAATAATGCTTATAATGATTTTCAAATCATTTATATTCAATAAAAATGTATATTTTTAAGTTTATTTTTATTCGATTGTAGTTTGTATTTTTTGACTTTTCATTGAAATAGGACGGTTGTAATTAAGCTGTTTTTGTTTACTTATTTTATTGATAATATTTATCAATATTTTGTGTAACATCTTCAAATATTGCATAGAATAGTATTAAATATCTTAATCAAGTTATAAAATGCTTACAAACATTCTATGTATAAAAAATATTTAATTCAGACCGAGTCAAAATTTATTTTATTATTTAATTCTTAAAACATAATACCATTTCATTTTGCATTTTAGCATTAATAATTATAACAGACAAAGATATAAATAAAAATTGACTTGTTACTTGCATTGAAATTACAAAAAATTATAAAAAATTATATTTCTATATTGCTTTTCTAATTCAAATTAGGTATAAGAATTGTAGAGCACATTTTTATTATCAGAATGAAATTTGGTTTACTTTTTGGTAACAATAGTCTTAGATGAGAAAATACTTGAAAATTTCTTGCATATTTAACAATTAACAAAAGATGCGAGAGAAATTATTCAAAAAAGAAAATGCACACTGACATTTCAATTCATTCCTAAATACACGTATACGTTACTGCTCAATACTTTAAGAATTAAAATGTAAACATTGGAAATGTAAGGAATAGTTTCACAGTTTGAAAAGATTAGATTGAAACTTCAGCATCTTTTTTTTTACAACACATGTCAAAATTTCAACATGTACTTATTTTTTTTCTGAGCTTTTTAAATCCAGATGTTTACTACTTAAAAAAAGTATTGCTCAAATATTTTACTTGATAAAAATTAAAATGTACAAAAATATAAAAAAAAAACTTTTCTCGTTACATTTTATGAAAATGAATTATTTGTTTTTATGAAATGTTCAAACAAATAGGGTGTATTTTAGTATTATTTTCTCAAACAGATTAAGATTACTTTCTGTTAGATTTGTTATATTTTCTTGGTAAAATCTCTTTTAAGGCACCTTTCAATTAACTTATTTTTTCAATTATATTCAGATCTATGTTCTATTCAATTTTAGTTATTTTGAATATAGTGGTTATTATCATTTACATCTAGAAATGATAAAAATATTTTAATACTTAAAATTCCCATCCGTAACATAATTTTTACCATGACACATTACATTGGTCATACTAAAATTAATGGAAAAATAAGGTGGCTAAAAATTTGTGTCTATTGTAAAATATGAAATTCCCAAGGAATAAGTTTCTTTGTAATTTTTTAAATTAAAATTTGAATATTTTTTAAACTGTTTGAAATATTTTCGCTGCACTTAAGTACTTAAAAATAATGCAATGCACATCGTGGTCAAATTCTCACAAGATTAATATTATACCGATAAAAATAAATGAATATTTTAATGACATTTTGAATACTTATAAGAATTATATATAATGATATGATAATTGTAAGAACATTTGATCCACATTTTGATATCTGTGTCTTTAAAAGTTTCAATTATAATATTTTTTACCACATCGTTTGATATTGATTTTTATTCCCCAACAAATCTACTAATACGTCACATATCTTGTTTTTTAACTAATAAATGTGTAAACTCTTTTTTTTAGTATCTTTTATTATTGTAATACACTGAAATAGTTGTTTCTAGTAGAGACATTTTTAATAGTTCGTTTCTGTTATCTAATAGTGGAAGAAACATCGTAATTTCTTCTGTAAGATAGTTATACAAATATTGAACACGAAGGACTAAAGTACAATAAAAGCTATAATCAAGCTAATACATGTTAAACTTCAGTAATTAATTTAAAATGGAATTAGTGAGTTGTATGCGATGGCAATCAATACACTAAGGAGTTTCCATAATCGATAAGACTGTCATCAATTCCTAATTATTTATATGACAGCAACATAATATTTCTCTTAATAATATTAAAAGGGAACTTCATGTTATTTTTTTAACGAAATTTGGGTCTATGAATAGATTTTCATATCATTTTCTCTTATGAAATTTATTTTCATTTATCCTCCAGAAGTGCTTAAGCAAATAGTTGTTTGATAATCAATAGTTAAAGGAATTTAGAGCATGCTTCTAAATCCTACATCAATATGTAATTAAATAATATATCGATAATTTGAAAAGAGCAGGATTCACTTGAATTTTTATACAATTCAACGTTTATGATATTATTATTTTATGAATCCTTAAAATGATGAGAACAGTTCTGAAATAAGTAAAAATTGTAATTTTGAAGAAACGTGCTATTTATTATCTTAACTGTAGAGTTAAATTATTTAGCTTTAGTTTTGAGAAAAAAAGAAAAAAAAACATGTTAATTTTATTTATAGGAAGTTTGTTTCTTGCTAAACGATTTTAAGAAGTGATATCATCTTGTTGAATTTTTGATGCAAATTAAAAAAGATATATTTTTCATTCACAAGTTTTGCCCAGTAATTTTTAGTAACAGTAATTTTTATCCAAATTAAAAAATTTACATTAATGAAATTTCTAATATTTGCTTTAAGTGAAATTTAAAGTAAATTAAATTTACTCTGAAATCAAAAATTTGCTAAGATATAATCATATTTATATTTGTCTTCTCATTGCTATCATGGTATGAAAATCTTTATTATTATAGTACATAACTATTGATAACAAAGTTTGATATTTTGCGCTACTAAAAAACACTACACGTTACATATTGTTGACTTTCTGGTAATCATAAATCTATTTTTTTTCCTCCAGAGATGAAAAACATATATAAATATTAGTTAGATATCATTGTATTGAAGAAAATTAGTTATTTAAACATAATTAGTTATTCTTTGGTAGGGAATAAGACGATTTAATTATTAAACTTTAGCTAGTTTCAATTTCTTCATTGAATGTATACGGATCTTGTTTCTGATTCAATGACATCTATGTTAATTCAATTTTGTGACATCTAATCTGTAATATGGTAGTTTCAAATCCAAAGCATTTCCCGATTCGATCAATACATTAAGTTATTTTAAAGAGCTCATTTTATAAAAAAAAATGAACCTCAACTTCCTTGGAATGCATGTTTAAATTTTTCACTATCTTATTTCAAGTAGTTTAGTGTGCCCAAAAAACTTATATTTTTAAAAAGTTTTATTTTTAAAATGTTAAATTTAAAATATTGTGTGGCGTACAATTATTCCTTCACAAAATCATTTAAAAACAGCAGAATGGTAAATAAACAGCTTATATGATTATAAAAATGTATTGTTTGAATCAATAACATAAATAAATATAAATAAAATAAAAATAAATGAGATGAAGAAAAATGTCACATGATTATATTAATAAAAATTTACGTGGTTTCATCTTTTTACATATAGTACAAAAATACAAAATTAGGCTTATTCAATTTATGTTACGGCATACATAGTTATATCGAAAACGTAACATATACCTTTAAACCATGGTCAATAAAACTGATTGAATCATTTATACTTTTGAATAAATAGGTCCTATATATACATAATATATTTATTAAATTCAACACTCTAGAAATCCCTTTTCCTACACTGGTGCTTCTAAATCATCTACTTTTAATTTCGTATAACCGGATGAAGGAATAGCAAGCTTTAAATCCGCAGTCTTATGTCCTCCTTCCTATATTAAAGCCATCAGTAATTTACAATTTCTCTTGAAGGTTATGACTGATTAATGAAAAGCTTTTACACAGGAAGTGGTGTGAACTAAAGTACATTCATGTTTCATCTCGTTGACAACTGAATCTTTAGAATTTACTCCCTTCTTCTCAATAGTTTCACGGAGACTTCCTTGGAGTTGTAGTTGGGGTGTAAGATGTCAAAGATACGAGATGAACCACTTCTCGAGATCAAAGGGAGAACATGGTTGGGAGTTATATAATATTAAATTTGTAGATCTAATTTGATTTTGTTGTAATGTTAAATATTTGATGTCTTTACACACATTCTGTTTAAAACATTTGGTCTCGTTGAAGTCATAAGATTTTTAAAATGTTGAACGTTTTTGGCGCAACTAATTAATTTACATTTGATCCTGATAGCCTCTTTAAATTCTTATACAATATAAAGATAGTTCAAAGATGAAAATCTACTTTTTAACGGTATAACGGTATGTTCAAGTAATATATGTAATACATTTCCAGGAAGGAAAGAAGGATAAGGAATAAAATATATAGTTTATTTTACGTTATATATATATATATATATATATATATATATATATATATATATATATATATATATATATATTCTTTATAACCAAGTACTAATTCGGATGTCAACCTCGACACCTGATCATGGCTCAAATATATGAAGCGATAGTCTACTTATAAACTTCAGTTTATAGAAACGCAATGGGCACTCTTTCACTTTAATTCAGTTTTACAAAGAAAGAATGAAATATGTAATTAACATACATATTCTCAATTTCCTAGCACATACTTATGATAAAAAAAGCGTTACTATTTATTTGTAATTTGTTATCAGTAGGTTTTTATTATATATATTCATTTAATTATATCTCTAATATTTATAAATATACAAATTACAATTCTTAAATCAATATCAGAAAAATACTTTTGATTATAAATAAGTTGTCTAGATGAATTTTTTACTCTAGAGACACTTTTTCGTGATAATTACTATAAGAAAACTGATCTGTAATCATTATTTTGATAAAAAAATTACATAATAAAAACAAATCAACTTGAAATATTCTATTACGAAGTTTATTGTACTATTGTAAAGTTAAACGTAGAAAATGAAATTAATGTAAATATCTTTAAAAGAGTTAATTAGTTTATTAGATTAAAATGCTAATAAAAAATTTAATTTTTAAACACATGACATGTATTCAATATATTATATAGAAGATATAACAAAAATTGATTATGTCTCTGAGCTAATTCACGATATTTTTATGTGTAGAATTGATTATCGCAAAATATCAAAATATATTCAGAGCAAATTGTTATTTTTTAAGAATTATATTTTTTATTTTTTAATATTCAAAATTTTCAGGTAAGATTTTCTTATCTTATAAGTTTAAAATAAAAATTTGTAAAACAGTAAGAGGTAAAATTGTAAGATTGCAGAGTATAATTTCGTTATTTAGCTAATTTTATCCAAGAATTTCAACGCATAATATAAGCATTTTGTATTCAAATACTAATAAAAATGTAAATTCTAAATTAAAGACGAATATATTTTACAAAATTTTTAATTTATATTATTGAGTTTAGGAAAAGATCACATGCTAACAATATTAGAAACAAAATCAAGTATTTCTACAAGAGATTTTTATATCTACAAGAGGCAGGCAAAAAAAAAAAACATATTGCAAATACTATAAAGAAAGAAAATAAAAAAAAATAATAATTCTCCCCAAAACGGAAAAAAATGCGAATTATGAAGTTAAAATTACAATGTAATGTACAGAATAATTATTCCCCATTTATTTTATCTCTTGCAACATCCTATTTACCTCTCGATAGAAAATATTGCCTTCAAAAATCGCAGAAAGAAAAATATCTATAAATAATGTATAATATCTGTATAAAATAATTATTTTAAAAAATAGTTAATCATTTTAGTCATGCTACTTCTTAAAGAATTCTATTATCACATTTTAGAAAATGAAGCAAATGTAAATTTGCGATAATAGAAATTATAAAGAATTTACATTTGTTATGCTGATGTAAAAAATGCAATGTTTTTAATTTAAAAATGATTTTTACATAAATAATTCAAAATTAATAATCTTCAATTCACAAGCACTAAATGCTTAACACATTTTGCAACCGAATGAAACATTGTAAAAAAAAAATTAAATATTTTGAGATTATTTATATATTTCAGTAAATCTCATACCGGATATACTGAAATTAAGAAATTATAGTTTAGGAGAAAAACAGGAATTAATTACAAATGAATTAATCATCATATGTTTATAAAATGTAGACTTATAGAATTGTGAGCATTTTTAATAATTTTGACAAAATACTCGTCCTTTATTCATAGGAAAGGGAAGGAAAAATATACAGTTGTGATTAAAATGCATTTGCAATTGTTTCGTGCTGAAAACATATTAAGGCGTGTTCGTAGAAATTCATAATTAATAAAAAACGCAGGTGGTTCATGATATGCTATTAACTAGTTTTATTTTTAAAGACATAGTAATTTATTTTCAAAGACAACTTAATTAGTTGTTCTCACAATTAAAGTTCCTTTTAAGAAGTTTATCATTCTGATATCTAGATTGCCATGCAAAATGCTGATTATATATTTCTAATAAATAAATTGTTTGTGAAGAAAAAGCAAGACTATCGATAACATGGTGCTTACAAATTCTTTATTTCTACATTACTGGCCATGAAAATTGCTACACCAGGAAGAAATGCAGATAACAAAATGATATTTATTGGAGAAATAAATTATACTGGAAATAACAAGTTATTAAATTTTCAAAAATTTGGCTCTATAGATCCTGAGAAATCAGTACCCAGAACAAACACCTCTGGCAGTAATAACAGCAGTTATACGCCTGGGCATTGAGTCAAACAGAGATTGGATTGCATGTACTACAGATACCCATGCAGCTTCAACACGATGCCACAGTTCATCAACCGCAGTGACTGGCGTTTGGTGACGAGCCAGTCGTTCGGCAACCATTGACCGGACGTTTTCTATTGGTGAAAGATCTGGATAACGTGCTGTCCAGGGTAAAAGCCGAACAGTTTCCGCATCAAGGAAGGTCCGTACAATATTGGCAACATGCGGTCGGGCATTATCCTGCTGAAACGTAGAGTTTCGCAGGGCTCGAATGAAGGGTAGAGCCACGGGTCGTAAGACCCAGAAATGTAACATGCACTGTTCAAAGCACCGTCAATGGTAACAAGAGGTGACCGAGACTTGTATCCAATGGCACCCCATACCATCACGCCAGGCGAAGGGCCAGTATGACGATGACGAATGCACGCTGTCAGTGTGCGTTCACCACGATGCCGCCAAACACGGATGCGATCATCATGATGCTGTATTCAGAACCTGGATTCATCAGAACCTGGATTCATCTGAAAAGATGACGTCTTGCCATTCGTGTTCCCAGATTCGACGTTGATCACACCATTGAAGGCACTCTTGTCTATGACGTAGCGTCAAGGGAAGTCGCAGCCATGGTCTCCGAGCTGAGAGTCCATGCTGCTGCAAACGTCATCTTACTGTTCGTGCAGATACTTGCTGTCTTCCAAACGACCCCGTTTTTTGACTCACGGCTCGTGACGTGGTTGCACGATCCATTACGGCCATGTGGATAATATGCCTGTCTCCTCGGCTGCTAATGATAGGTGGCTGTTGAGATCCCGCATGGAGTTCCGTATTACCGTCCTGAACCCATCGATTCCATATTCTGCTAACAGTCATTGGATCTCGACTGACGCAAGTAGCAATACTGCGATAAGATTAACTGCAATCCCGGTACGCTACAACTCGACCTTTATCAAAGTCAGAAGCTTGCTTGTACGCATTTCTCCTTCTTGCACGAGGCATCACAACAACTTTTCACCAGGCAACAATGTTCAAATGCAATTTTTGTATGAGGAACCGGCTGAACAATTTCCTTATTTAAACACAATGTAGGTGTCGCTACTGGCACCTGCTTTGTCTGAATGCTCTGAAAAGTTAATCATTTGCATATCACAGCACCTTCTTCCTTTCGTATAAATTTCAGGTCTGTAGCATGTCGCCTTCTTGGTGTAGCAATTTTAATGGCCAGTAGTGTAGATTTCAGTGAGAATACACTGCTGACCATCCAAATAGCAACACCACGAAAGTCAAGAGATATCACAACAAAATTTATTTTATAAATAACAAGTTAACCAAATATCAAAGGATTAAATGTTTAGACAACTTTGAAATGTGGTTCCTGCCAAATTCAGTATCCACTGCAGATGCCATTGTTGGAGATAACCGTTTCCACACACATCGGCATTGATTCAAAGAGAATTTGGGTATGTTTTGGGTACAGCAGACCAAGTAGCTTCGACATGTTGCCAAAGTTTTATCCGGTGTGGCAGCTGGGGATATAATCTGGGTCAATAGTTAAGCAAGTATAGATCCCATGTTTTCTATCTGTGAAATATCCAGAGAACTAGCCTGTCACAGTAGCAATTTAATCTTGTGATTGACGAAGAACCCTTGGACAATGCGTGCCACATGTGGTCTCGCATTATCCTGTTGATATATGGCTGTGAGCAAGCCCTGAAGGTAAGGAAGGTCAACTGACACAGACACCTTGGAGATGTAACACTGACTGTTTAAAGTATCGGCGATGCGTACTAGAGGAATGCGAGAGGGATATCTAATACTCCCCATATCGTAATACCAGGTGCACGGTTGCGTTATGCTGGACCAGTGCCACACTGGTCCAGCAAAACGCAGCCATTCAGCGTCCTCTCTCCTCGGTGTTTCCAGATTCGAATACGACCATCGTACCCTCCTGCATTCAACAATCACACATCCAAATTGTAGTTGTTTGGTTTCGTTCGTCCAATACGATTACCGATTCTCCTGAAAGATAATCCACAATCTCGATAGGCCACTATTCTTCCTCTATGGAACCCGGATACTTGATCAAAAAATGATCGCTTTATTCTACAAAGTCTAATAATCCGGGGAAAAAATATGTAGACGTAAATGCCGAGATTGGAATCATTAACAGTACATTAAATATTCTTAATATGTACTGTGAATAGTCACAGGCGTGATATGCGTCTGAGCTGAAATTCCAATCATTTGCATATGATATTTCCGCTAATGCATGTTTTAAATTTCATGTTATTTGCATGTTTTTTTCAGGATATTACATTTATGGTGGCCAGCAGTGTTAGAGTGTACAATTTTTTTTCTTGTCTTCCACACAACATTTATTAAAAAATTACTTTAACATTTAATAAATATTAAAGTAAATTTTATGAATTATGAATTTAAATAATCATTTATGAATTATTTAAATTCATATATGACTTCAATTTTTTTCTACTAATAGTAGAAAAAAATTGGAGTCATTTATGAATTATTTTGGGTACTTTTTTAAATTAATAAAATCAAACAAAAATTCAAACACTATTTTCTGATAAAAATGTGTTACGAAAAATATTTAATTACATTGCTTTCCTAGAAACACCATTTTTAGTTGCGTGCAATTTTATTTAATATGAAAGTTTGCACTCTCAAACTATTAGAAAAATTCTGAAAAAATTTCGAACTGAATCGATTTCATTTATATGTAGACTTTACTTCATAGAGTTAAAGCATGTAAATTAGATGAAAAGTTATAATGTAAATTTTTTACTTGGAATTATTTGTTAAATTGTTGCAAACAAGAATGTGATGATAATACATTATTTTGTAAAAGTACTATGACGTTTAGACAATTAAGTCTGCATCACATTTAGTAAAAAATTAATACATTTATTTTTCATACATTAAAAATCTTAACGTAAAATTATTGTTATTTAAAGCTTAACAAGAAACTTGATTGAAATATTTCACTCAAGTTTGTGTGTTTGTTAATTTTACTACTGAATTAAATTTAAGTTTATTTAACTAATCAAAACTTATCCAAATTTGACTCTGTGTCTAAGAATAAGATATATAATATTAATTTCTATTAATATACTTGTTTCATATACAAGCGTTATTTTAAAATATCATAGTTATTTTAATGAAAAATATAATCAAAAATTTTTTCATGGAAAAAATATTCATGTTATGAGGAGAGAAATCAGAATAAAAAATATTAGTTTAATGACTGAAAATAATATAGCATTTAAAGTAATGTATTAAATTTTGAATTGCATGATCAATTCCCACTAATGTGTATTGAAAAACTAAATAAGTTTTCTTAATAAATATTTTAATTATCTATGAATTTTTATATAATTTTAAGATAATAATTTATTTAAAACAGCTATATTTAATGAAAAAACCAAAGAGAGAATTTATATGTTATGTTTTACTAAATTAACTATTTCACGTCCTATAATAGCTGATTAACAATGCATATATCTTATATTATAACAATAACTGTTTAATTAATCTGCATAACCAATGTCTAGCTTTCGAGAGAACTGAAACACATGTCAAAATCCATTCGTCATTCCCTGAAAGATTCTATTGATTAATTGTAGACATAAGCAGTATGGTTCTCCATTTCTAAAGTGCAAAGGAATACCTACATATCGATATATTTTAGAACAGCTATATGTTGTCATAAACATATTTTTGTTTAAAATTTTATGAAAATAATGAAATTTAAAATCAAAAATTCAAATTTATATAAAAATAGTACAAAACTCCGATTTTCTTTGAAACAATCATAAATATTCGGAATAATTATTTTCATACCATTTTTATTGTTTAATATAATTTTATACTTAAATTCATACCATTTTTATACTTAAATTTATTAATTAACATATAAATATTTAAAATATTTTCTCTGATTGGTTAAAAGAACTGTTTTTTTTGCGGAATTAGGCTACATAAAGAAATTGTTATGATCGATAGAGCACTTTTTTAATAAATTTTCTACTAACTACAAACTTACAAATTATATCTCATAATTTGCCAAAATTAAGAAATTTTTAACTTTGTTTAAAAATATTTTCATCAGCAGTTGAGAATGGAGCCCTTTATAATACTTGTTATAATTACTCATTTTGTTCATAAACCAATACTATTTCGTCACAAAAGCTCACATACACAATTACCAGATATACTTGTGTACATTCTTCCACTTTTTGAATATTTTATTTTGCTCAACATAATTTATAATATGTGCATTTTCATTAGATTATGTTTAAAGCAAGCTATTTATCATGGAATTTGATTAAAAATATAAAAATAAATTTTAAAAAATTGGGGAAAGTAACGTATTATTAATTATTTATAAATCCATTTCGAACTTTTTTCAATTTATTTTGTATTCAAAAAATGCTTCTTTGATATTTCATTAATAAGCCAAAAGGACCAATCAAGCAATCCATATTTCATAATGCAATCTTTAAATGGTAGTTATTTGTTTTTTACTAAAATTTTTTGTATATTCTATTGGAAAACAGAGCTTTAAGGTTAACGTTTTTGTATTTATAAGCAAAAGTATATCATTTGGAATACTAAGTTAAATATCCATCTGTAAATTAAAAAAAAAGTTTCGAAAATTGCAATTACTATGCTTACAGTTTAAATAAAAACTACGATAAAACTTGCAACAAAAGATTTTACAAAAGTTTATCTAATGTTATAATGTTATTATGACCTTGCCATAATAACAATAGTAATATTTGACTTTCTTCAGACAAAATGATCTTAGTTTTATTGATATCAAATTCGCTTACTCCTTTCACTTGACAGCAAAATCCTCTTGTTATGCTTTAACACAAGAACTGAAATAATTTCATTTAATCACTGATTATAAAAATGCATTTGTTTTGAAATCCCAAATATGCTTTGATCTAATTTTACAACTCATTTTTATCAGATTTTATATACTATTCTTCGGAAAAAAATAAAAATATTAGTGAAATTTACATCCTAGAACTGATCATTTTTAAAACAATTATTTCATAGGGCAAAGTGTATTAAAATTATGTTCCAAACTTTCTGCCAGATAATGCGATTTTCCATATTTCCATATGATCTGAACATGATATTGTAAAAATAATATCTTAGACTATATAGATATTGTTCCCAAATCATGCCTTTATAAAATCAGAATACAATTGTATTTTCCAGGAGGGAAATACAGTGTGTTTTCTACTGGGAAATTACACATCAGAGAAGCAAAACAACAAGATGGATTTAGAAGTTACCGTTGTCAAACAAAGCACCGTCTGACCGGCGAAACGAAACAAAGTTCAGCTGGAAAGCTTATAGTAACAGGTAAGGATAAAGTTTGATTTTAAAATATTGAGAGAGTGTTTTGTCATAAAATATTTCGTTATAATAAATTAATAATATTTTGTGACAAAGTTGTGAGGTACCTAAATAATTATACATTTTATTTGATTTTAGTCAGTTAGTGAAGTTTTGAAACAAAGAAGATTTTCATATTTAGCAATTTTTTATATACAATGATTTGTACTTCTCTCAGGGTTTTATTTTTATACAATCATTTGATGTAAGGAAGCAGGAATATAAATATTACACAGATGTCATTTATAATGAAAATTGTACAGATTATATTATGAGAAGTATTTACTGAAAATATTTACTTGATATATTTATTATAATAATTAACTTGAGAATATTTTTATAATAATCTAATAGCATCTAACTTAAATGCAAAATTAATGTACTTGTCGTGTATTCAAAGAAATAATAGATGAATAATTAAATTATTTGAGTAATTAAAAGGCACTCAGGGACATTGAAATCAGAACACCAAAAAGTATTAAAGCTAAAAGCGCGAAATTTTCTAAATAAGTACAATGTGATCAAATTTGCAAATGATTCAAGTTTGGTGCTAATGAGCATAATCAGACACTCGTTTCCTTTTTTAAAATTTATTCTTCTTTCAAAATGTCGCATGTAAGTGAGCTGTGGACTGAAGGATATTTATTTCCGTTTTCCAAAGAGAAATATTCTTATTCCAGAATTCAAAAACGTTATGAAAAGTATGGTATTAAAATTTATAAGTGCAAAATAAGCAACATTATTAATTGAACAGGTGAAAATAGTCTATCATTATTTCTACATGGAAAGAAGACTTCGAATATCCAAAAATAATATGTACTGTTTCAAATGTTTCTAAAGGGAAATCGCTGGTAACAAGAAAAAACCGCCAATACAGAAATCAATTGTAAAGTCTTTAGATATATTTGTAGCAACAATAAGTACAATAATAAACCAAGATTTACAATTTAAAAAAAAAACTGAAAAAAGCATAACGTTCACAAGCTTTTGCTGAGACATGTGGCTCAACGCAAAAAAATTTGTAGAATCCTATATGAAAACCATTTAGCAGGAGATAAATGGAAATACATTGTGACCTTTGATGAAGCATTTGTTTGCCTAAATGACTACAACAAGAAAAGATCAATTTACTATAGAAAACGAGGTAAAAAATGAACAAACCTGGTACTGTTAATGTAAAGAATGTTTCAGTAAGGGGTTCATGATTGTACCAGTTTTCTCCTAAAATGGTAAATTAAAAATAAGAGTGGAAAAAAATGTTAAAATCAATTCATCATACTATCAGGAGAAGGATTTACGTCCAATATTTAGAGAAGAAATTCCACTTCTTTATCCCAATGAGTTTCAAAGAGTGAAACTTCAACAAGACAAAAAGTCATACTTCGAAAACTTCCTATGCATTCTTTGAAAAAATGAATACTAATCCAAATATTGCATACATACTTTTTCAACATATTCCTGCAAAGTTCCCTGACATTTCACTTATGGACTATTGCACCTTTCGTCAGTTAAAAAGATCTCTTTCTAAACACAAACCCACAATGATGGACTCTGGAAAGTAGTGGAAGAGGAATGGAAAGCAATATCCCGGGAAATTTTACGAAAAAACCCTTCTGTCATGGAAATCACGATGCAGACTTATAGTCCAAAAAACGGCTATCAGGTCGAACTTTTAAAAAAATAGTCTTTACATATTGAATGTTAATTAAGCAGCCCCGTAATTCTTTTAAAATGTGTTAATGCACTTTGTATATATATATATATATATATATATATATATGTGTGTGTGTGTGTATGTATGTTTTTGAACCAATTGTTAGGTTTAGATTATGTGCAAACACAATGAAACATTGAAGATGCAAACCAAGAAAAGTGGGAAAGAAAGGGAAACTTGGAAAATATTATAAGCTCTATAGTACTAATGATAGTTATGAACAAAAAAAAATCTTTATTTCGAAACGATATTCATAAAAAATGAGAACAGCATCAACTCAAAAGAGTGTAGGAGCTATTGATGTTGATGCATTAAGTAACATATTTCAGTAGAGAATAAAAAAGAGACTGGTGGAATTCCTGAATAATAGCTCTGTATCCTCTGCCAAATTCTTGCCACATTATGTCTTTTGAAAATAGTAGAGCCAAGGTCTACAACTGACCCCAATAATATCCCAAATTTATTCAATGTTAGAAATCAGAAGGGAACGAAAACCAGAGAATCACCTATACTCATTAAAAAGCTTGTTAGATTATATACAGTCTGCCAACAAGATCAACAAGCAATCTTGCGTTAACTGTTGTTGAAAAATATTGGTACCTACCAAACGTAGAAAAACATCAAGGATCGCTGTTGGTTAGTCTTAATGCTCAGAATATGAAATGAGATAGAATCGTATGCAATATTGATTTCACATTGCCATGAATTCCTAATTAAATTAATCCTAATTAAATTAAACGAGTCTTCATGTCGGAATACCACTCTTTTGCAGCGTTATTTAGAGTAGAAACATAATCATATCTGAGAACACTGGCTTACGCTATTCCGTCATTAACACTGCTCTATCCCGTTGTATTATACATAGATTTTAAAATATCCTTTTTTACAATGTAGAGATTGATGTCTATACTGTAGGATTAATGACAGTCTTCTTAATTCATAATATGAGAGTTGTCATTTTAGAATATCAATGTATCTTAAACATCTGCAAAATATTGGTAGACGAGGATTGTGGAAGAAACATTGTTTGTTGACGAATGCATAATTTAATATCGGATATGCCATTCTGACTGTACCGACAGTCGTCACATAAATCACATTTCCTTCTTCCCATTATATCTGTCACATCCAGTGTAGATGTGTACAAGTGTGTGTCAGCTGTCATTTGCTGCATGGGCAAACCTGCCCTTTTCCGAGTGATCACTATCTCTCTCATAAAATTTTCTGCTTACTTAAACTAGTTCCATTGGAGGCATCGAGGCATTGGATACTTATAGATGCGTCTTCTGCAATAAGGACAAAATTTTTACGATTATTTTTGTAGCAGAATTAACAATACAAAAATTGCATACTTTGTAGTTTTTTTCGCATATATTTCCCTTATTATTTGTATTGTTTTGCTAATTTCATTTAAATTGTTCATTACGGTGTCTATGCTAGAGATCACGAGGTAGCAAAATAGGGGTCAACCCTGCAGCTGCCCCATTTTTCTCTCCAGCAACTTGCATCATTCTGGTATAGCTCTTTTGAGCTGGGTACAAGGAAGCTCGCTAGCGTAAACGTAAAAATATATTTTAAACATGTTCTGGAATATATATATATATATATATATATATTCAACACGTTGTCTCATGTAATTGCTTCATAATAACTATAGAATACGTTTCATAATTTTTGATTCTTTACTTTTGAAGTCTTACCTTTTTTAGAGTAATATGATAGCATGCAATAAGGATTTTTATAAAAATATAAATAAATGATATTTTTATAAAAAAATTCTTTTTTGTGTCAAATTTTCGAACAATGTTTCTATTTTTACAAATCCAGTATGCTTTAGTGTCACACAAATCCCATTCAAAACCTTTAATAGCAGGTCGAATGAAACTGTCTTGAAGTTTTATACAGACAGTCGATTACAAAACATCTATTGTCAATAATAAATTACAATTCCTATGCATTTAAAAGTAGTGATCTTCTCTCATACATATAACACTTAAATTTGCTAACATACTTTTTGCGCTGGTGTGTGTGAATATTCTGTATGCACAACACGTAAATAAACTGATTGTCATACATTCCAAAATATACTACAAGTTGATATGAGTAAGTTTTCGCATGATGTGTTTATGACAAATATATTTATCAACAGATTTTTATATTATTTTATAACCTATTGTTTAGATTTTTATAACAGATTTTTTTCCATTTTAGTTCTTAATGATATGTTTATATACTCAAATATTAATGTGACTCTCATAACATAGTTACACAATTACTGATTCTGTCAAATTCGTTTATTATTCAAGTTATTTCAAGTTCAAAAAAACATTTCAATAATTCATATTTTGTACAAATATTTAAATGTAAGATGTTGTTACTTCCATTTACTGAAAATAGCTTCGTACTTTTTTATTCTTTATTTCTTTCTCCTCCCACTTTTATTTGCATTATAAAACGGCAGAGTTTTTCATGGTGACATTTTACCCATGAAGGGTTTTTGTCATTTTACAATTTAAAATTTAGAATTTTAAAAAATTAGATTTGTTTTTTAAAGTTTAGATTTGTTAAGAAATTTAAATTTTACTATCAGCTTTGAAAGGAATTTCCTTACTATATACATTTAACGATTTTTTTATATTTTTTTCTTCCTTTCTGTCAAAGTCTTCTTCCAGTATTTTGAGTTAAATTTTAGAAACAGAATATGTTTTTATTATTTTTTTGAATAGTAACCTAAAACTCTTTAAACCGTGATGATAAATCCCTCAAAAATAGAATATTCGACTGTTTTTTGAGTATTTTAGGATCTTTAATATAGAGATTTTTGAATTTTTTTCCTCAATACATGCTTCAAGTGGTTTTGAACATTGTATTTGGAGACAATATTTTTTAAAAAAAGTACTTCTAATATTTTTTTTTCTCTTTCTTTCATATAAACACAACTATTTTATCTTTGTCAAAATTTATTTTAAAATTTTAATTCCTTTCATTTCTTGAATATTTTTTTGTCAAATTATAGAATTGATTCTATCATCAATTATTAACGTAATTTAAAATTTTTCAGCTCAATGCAAGTAAACAATTTATTTGCGTCCATGAATTGTGTAGTATTAAAATATTTGCAGTGAGAACATTTTTGAAATATTATTTCCTTTCATTATCTTTTCAAATTTAAATTGTATAACAATTCAAGATTACATTATCCACAGTGTTATTTAAATAACATCATATGTTTGTACCAATCAGATTACTTTTTAAATGATGTGTAACATTTCCTTTAAAATAAACTGTCAATCATATTTAAAAAACATTTCATTTCTGTAGTATTTTGCTTGAATTTTATAAATCGTACTTATAAGGAACAGATAATAATGCGTTTCCATTATACTTGCAGAAAAAAGACTAACAAAAAACAAATAAAAGAAAGACTTTGAGATGATAAAATAAATGTCATTGAGATTAAACTGGGAAGTACTTTTTTATTAAGTTTCAGTTTAATATTAATATTTCACTAAACAGTATTTTTTACAGGAAAAGATTTAATAAATATTAACTGCACAGAAATATTTACATAGACGTTATTAAAGATTAAAAATAATACAAAATCAAAAGATTTTCGAAAATAAATTTTGTTAAAGATGAATTTCAGTTATGTTGGTATCAAAATAATACTATTTAAGGCTTAAATATTTAATGCTTAACAAATTTGTATCCACATTATTAAAGAATTTTAAATACACAGAAAAAAAAACAACAAAGTGTTTTCAATACTTATTTGAATGGTACAATGAATCAAATTGCTTTATTTTTTTTCCTTTCTTTTTTATGTTTATGAGAAGTTTAGTCCATTTTACCTTCAGATTACTTGATTTTAAAACTTAATTTGAGTCTGACTTAATTTCTACGTCAGCATTTATTGAAGCTACAGGATTACGTAGATAAATTCATTTAAAACACAAAGTAATATTCTGCTGTAGTTTATCCGACAGCTATATTTACATAGTTTTTCTTTGGATACCATAACAAAATTTTTGCTATGAACTGCATTTGCTGATTTCAATCAGAAAAGGAAAAAACTTAATTCATCATTATAAAATCTATATGTTTTGGACCACAGAAAAATGAATTTATTATCCTATGCATGTAATCAAAAACAATGTTAGAAGCATCATCAACTGAGCTTTTTTGCACATCATCAGTGCACTTTAAAAATTTTAAGCAGTTTAGTTTAAAAATAACAATATCTATTAATTGTGATTATTGATTCTTGTAACCAAGAATTTTGAGAAATTCAAGTCAAATTTCATTTATTTTATTCAAAAATGTTTTCATTTTCCTCATTAAGTTTCCCCAATTACTTTGAAGATAACTCATATTTCCATTCAATTATTGAAAATATGCCAAAAAGATCTTTTAGGTAGCCACTAGATATCATTAATATAAAATAGTTTGTATCAGATTCTGCACAGATGATCAGAAGGTCAAATCTCTCAATACATCATCCATCCTAACTTTATGGACTTCCTATATATTTTAAAATGTAAGATTCAAATGATAGTTCGAAACGCATTTAACATGATATATTATCTTCACTTCAGAATATAACCGCAGTTTTAAATAGTTTAACGTTCTTTTTGCTACAGAATGGCGTGAAAAGACACACGGTTGCTGCAACATGTTTTAAAGCTTACCTCTTTTCTCAAAATTTCCTTTTGTTAACGTTTAATCTAAGTAAATGCATTGGTAGTTTTAATATTTATTTGTCGATACAAAAAGTTTAAAATAAATCTTTGATGAGATGATTCTTCCTTTAATTTTCAATTGTTTTCCATTTAGAAATCCTGTGGATATCTCATATGAGAAGATTACACAATCTCTCATGGATTTGTAAACTAACAAACTTAAATCGTATTCATAATCTAGCTTTGATTGAATTAGCTTCTTCAAAACGTTCATTGAGTAAAGTATTTTGCGAATTTAATTTTCAGTGAAATTTCTATACTTTCACATTAAAATAGAGACTTAATTTACTTATAATTTTCTTCCATTTATAATATTGATTATAAAATTATTTTTAAACCTATTCTCTAAACATTTTATTTCATACACATTTTACTATATAAATCCTAAGTAAATTAAAAACAATTTTTTAAATATTATCTTAGAACCATGATGAAGAAAAAGAAACTATATAAATTCTGTTTTGTGATAGATT
This sequence comes from Latrodectus geometricus, assembly GCA_026290005.1. Lineage (NCBI taxonomy): Eukaryota > Metazoa > Arthropoda > Arachnida > Araneae > Theridiidae > Latrodectus > Latrodectus geometricus. The sequence goes on from JAPDSC010022781.1 coordinate 19,416, forward strand.
TAGAAAGGTTATTTATTTAAAATAGCTGTAAAAGAGTAAATTCCTTTGAAATATTTGATAAAGATTCAAGTTATTTCTGTTCAGTTCAAATTTATTATTAGATTTCATCTAGAATTTATCTCCCCATTTATCCTCATCAATTAAATCTAAAAAATAATGATATACAATAAATTAGCCCTCAGGAAAAATATAAAATGATTTTTTTATCAGGTTGCAACAATAGTGTAATAATTAGGGAAATTCATTACCTATAATTATTATATTTTATTTAATAATTTTATATCTCCTAATAGTCATTTTTAACAACTTTTGTGTAAAACAGTTTTATAATCGTTTCCGTGTTTCAAAAGAAGGTAATGAAATCAAGAAAAATCCATCGATTGACTCCACCACTGAAGTATTCATTTTATTGGAAAGTTCACTGTCTACTTATTTTTTTTAGATTTTCCAAGAAATATCTATTATTATTTGACTTTATCCATTTAGAAGATTTCTACTCGAATCTATAGTTTGGAGATGTATGTGGATAACATATTAGAGATATCATTAATTTAAGAAGATTTAAAATCCAAACATAAAAAAAAAATTAATTTTACAGATGCGTTACATTTATTTTCTTATAATTTTGAAATCTGTACACGCTATGAATTAACTTTCATGAAATGATTTAAACATTTTTTAATCCTTTGAATATCGATAAAATATTAGTTGCTGTTCTTTATAATAATTTAAAATTAGTTTGAAATGTTCTATGTAACTTACTTAATAATGAAGCAGCTTATATTTCCTTTACTTTTGATTGAAAGATTAATTTTGGCATTAATTTTATTTAGAATCTCATAGTACAGTACCCCCAAGGATAACTCATCGAGAAGAAGAAGTGAAAGTACAACTTGGAGAAATAGCATTTCTACCCTGTGCTGCTGAAGCATACCCTATTCCCTCACATAAATGGTACAAACAAGAATCCGGAAGAACTACCCCGATTGTTTCTAGCCAGAGAGTGTTCTTGATGGGTGGAACTTTGGTGTTTCGTAGAGCAATTGTGATGGATAGCGGAAAATACGTATGTCTTGTGAATAACAGTGTTGGACAGGAAAGAATTGAAACTGATTTAATTGTTGTAGGTAAGTCACTGATACAATAGTATAAATGGTTAATTTTAAAAAATAGAAATAATAAATATTAAAATCGTATTCTCTGGTTCCATATTTAGAAATATATAGGGTATAATATAATCTTATGAACGAAATATAAATATTAATTGAATAGATTTTTACATTTTTAAGCGTTTTCTACATTTGATTTAAAAAACTTTTTTCGTATAAATGTTTAAATTTAATTTTTAATATGATAAAGGCATGTAAGCTATATTTTTCAACGTAAATACAAAATGAAACTATTTAAATAACTATTTACATTCAGCTTTAGAACTATGTATTATTTCTTATATTAAAGATATGTAACGCAAATTGCTGTTCTGAATATTTATATTCATCCAAAATAATAATTTTTACAAACTCTTTCATAAAAATACAATATTACATTAAAAACCTTTTCCCTCAATTACTTGATAAGTTATTTCAGTATTGCTTGTGAATTATTTATTAACATTTGTTCAAGTATTTCTCTATTTAGTATGAATGGCATTTAAATATCAACCAAAGATTTCTTTCAAGATAGTTTTAATAACTCTAGCTGTTCTATATATATTACCGATAAACTTTTCATTTATTTTCAATACGAAACACAACACCACATTTTTTAAAATATTCAACAATGGAAATAGTTTCATAAAATTAAGATTTATAAATGTAATGCTATATGCTTGTAAACTACTATCACATCAAAAGTATACGTTTTTAATACTTTTATATATGTTCTCTCAACATTAAGAAACTCCGTATGATCCA
>JAPDSC010022784.1:0-29045 GCA_026290005.1 Latrodectus geometricus
TCTGTTTCCATCTAACTCCAGCATTCCTATACTCTCTAAAACTCATAATGCTATATATTGTATTTCATACACTGGTATGATAGAAACGGGAACAGAAAAATATTACTGAGGTAAACCAATTCCTAGTGTAACTAAAGACAAGAATACATTTTAAGCAATAAAAAAATCTTTAACGGACACAAACTTTACGAAACTGATCAATGATATTTTAAAACTTGGTATTACAGCATAAAGTAATGTAATCATAATTTGCCTTCTATTGTATAGTGAAGATATTTATTTAGAATAATTATTACAAAAGTGCAAAATATAGAAAATATGCATAAAAAATAGCTATCTTTTAGGAAATCTTTTATGACAGATTTAAAGGATTGAGCTAATCAAAATTATTGAAAGAGTCATTCTCTGTAATTGCTTCTCAAATATACGTTAACATTTAAATTTGCATTTATCATAGATTTCAGGTATCCGCTTGCGTTTGAGCCTATTTTTTCATACAAATTAATACTTAGTTCTTTCATGATTTTAGATAAATTGTGGTGTAAGACAAATATTTAGACAATATTTTAATTATATATATCGCTTTCTTTCTTTATGTGTGTGTAAATAATATAATATATTTTTTTGTTAAATTGGTTATTTTCTGAAAAATTCAAGTGAAATTTTAACAAAACGGCTAAAACTCTACAGAAAATTTTAATTCTTCAACCATTATTTAATTTGGGTCTAAGATTTATATGATAATGTTTTGTGAAATGAAGCATTATATAGGAAAATATGGTTAAAATATACAGGAATAAGGATATTTTATCAAATTTTACTGAAGTAATTTTCTTTAAAATAGCTATGAATGAAAAAGATTATTTCATTTACTTATTCAAACTATTTCTTCATTTCATAGAACATAACACTTGAAATAAAAAGTCAAGTTTCATACAAATACCTTCATTTCATCTTTTGATATCGTGTTCACGGTTTGAAAATTTTGTGAAAAAATTGATTCAATAGTTTCGTTTGTGATGATATTTCCAATTCTTTCCGGATATATAAGAGCCAAATAATGCCTTATTGTTATCAATCAAAACATTATAGGAAAATATAAATATTTAAAAATTAGTAAAAATAGTACAACTTTTCTTTACCACTTCCGGCTTTGTTTTTTCAAAATGTAATTCAAAACTCCTATAACTTAATTTCTATTTGACATACAATGAAATGAGAAACTGGAAAATTTTGAGTGCAAGATTCACAAATAAAATAAAATTGACACATGTAGCCAAAATCAAATTATCAACGTAAGCAAATATCTTAATAGTACATATTGTTAGTAAATTTATTTTATGTTCATTTCCTGATTGCTTTTTTTTCTATTTATTGGATGTAAAAAACATTTTTTTAGACTTAGTGTATGATGTTACATTATTCTTTTCAATTATATATTTGTCTCTAATCATACATAGAAACTGTTATATAAGGTACTGTTATATTTTTCCTTCAAATTATCCATCAATGAAAAATATGTTATAATATATAAAATAAATGAAAATTTTATGAATGAATTTTTTTATTTTAAAATTAAGCATGCAAAGATATATGATAAACAGTTTGCAAAAAATAGATGATAATGTTTAGAAAATCTACACAAATATTAAAAAAAATTCCATTGCCAAAAGTGTACGTTTTTTCACTTAAATCTTTTAAATACATACAAGTATAAGACTTTTAACAATATATAATTTTACCATCTAAAGTTACATAATTTTGTTACATTTAAAGTTACAAAACTTACATTGATTATTTAGTTACTAAAGATTAATAAAGAGATAGACAAAGAATTTCAAAACAAATTTAATCAAAAGCTAAAAAATAATAATGAAGTGATATTAGAAAGAAATACATAAGAAGGATAAAATGTAAAAAATAAATTTATTAAAAAGTACTTAGAAAAAAAGTAAAAATAAACTTAAAATATTTTTCTGAAGATAAAGAAAAAATAAATATAAAAGAATAATAATTCTAATTGTTTTAAAAAAATTTGATTTTTTTAAGGTTCATTGCAAAACAATGTTGAGTGAAAAGATAATTTTTTTAACTATAAATTATTCTTTTCATTATTCATAGAATTACAAATTCAAATTTGTAATAAATCTATTCATAGACTCAAAATATTTGCAACGTAATCTCTTGGGGCATCCTTTTTGTAAAAATAATTCTATAAAGTGATATGTGTCTTTTGCTTATAAAAATTGATATCACTTTTTAATTTCCAAGAGGTCAATATATCAACTATTTATTTGTAGAAAGATGTATATTTAATATAATAATATATATTCATTTGTAAATTGTATATTAAAATATAATAATTATTGTAGAAATAATATGAAATGTAAAAGAATCATTTTTATTGAAATATGTTATATTAAAAACCATTTAAACAATTTTACCTTATTACATATAATTTAAAATTAAAATGCAGTTATTAAGATAAATACATTTCTGATATCTTACTTACAATTATTTTAAACAAAAACATTTCCTGCATCAAACTGAAATAATTATTTCTTAAGAGTCAAAATAAAATATTAAAATTTCCTTTGAAAGTATTGAAAATCTGTCAAAATGACAATCAAAGAGGAATTCTAATTTGAATCAAAAGCTTAGAAATACATTTCTAAATTGAATCATGTCCCTATGTAGCTATTGATTGAGGATTTCAAATGAAAATTATTCACATTTTATCATAAAAAAATTTTAATGACAAAATATAAATTATATAATATTGGAAGTTAGCACTGTTACTTTCCAAATTTTAACAATTTTTCCTGTAAATAACAATATTTACAAAACAATTCCACAGATATATATACACATATTTGAAATTTATTAGGAACAAGAGACTGCCCTGCAAAACAAATTGATCAGCCTAAGTGTTGCAATTGTTCACGAACTCACCCAGCAAATTAAAGGGGATGCAATGCATTCCCCAAGCCTAAACGCCTATCCAGAAAGTGTTCTTAAAAAACAACTCATTCAAACGCAATTTGAAATTAAAAATTGATTTAAAGGACTTCCCATTCGAGATCTTCTCAATGAGTTAAAACTAATCACATTCCCAATGGATAAGCTTTTCAAGCTTCTTTCATACTTCTTAAATAATAATTAATTTAAGAAATTCTAACTTTTCTCTACTATTTAATGTAATTGCACTAATTTTTAACTTTAATAAAATTCTATTATAAATATAATCAATTAATTAATCATATTCATAGTTATTCTTACTTTAAATTCTCACTTCAGTCAATAAAGTTTTTTTAGCCACGGCCCAAAGCATTTCCAATGATATGTCAGTTCACAATAGCTATAGTTCACCATCTCCTAACAACTTTCAGAAGAGGGTGAGGGTCTTTTGGACCTAGGTGCCTCGAAGAACAGGCGCAACCAGCCTAAATTTTGCTTACTTAAAATGATTTTAAACTGATACATTTATTAATACTTAAGTCATGAAGTATGGTCTATCACATTACACACCTATGTAAAACATAAAAATGCTCGCTTTCGAAGATTCTCATTAGCTTTTTAATATTTCAAAATGTCATGTTTAATCCAGTTATAGATTTTTTGTTATAGATTTTTAGATGTTTAATCCAGATTTCTTCAACATGATGTTCATAAATTTTCCTGAGAAAATTTATTTATTTTTAGGTTAGCATATCCCAATTTCATAAGACATAATTAGATAGCTGGGGAGGAAAACTCTGAATTGTATGTTAAAATTTGACAGACTTGCAATATTCTCCTGTCATCAAGTACATAGTAATTTGAAAATTACGAGTTAACTGGTGGTAGGATTTAGAATTATACTTGATGATTGATCACCTGACCGGGATTCAAATCTAGTTCAGGTGATGATGTTTAACTTAATCTAACGCCTTTCTCTTCACAACTAATTAATATATTATACTGAAACAATTAACGAAATTACGCTATAATCAACATATATTCTTTTTCATTGGCTTTACTTAAATAACTTGAATCTTATCATATTTCCTAAGAATAGAGCTGTACATCATGACCATAGTTCACATTTTTAATACTTTTCAATGTATGAAATTTTTTATGCGATTAATTTATTTATCCTGTTAAGTCAACTTGCAAGGACTCCATATGCACTTTTATAAATCCTTAAATTTGTAAAGACTATAATGTTTTGTGCCATAATTTATTTAATCGAATGCTGTATTTGTTTTAATTGGGCTGGTAATTACAATCATATCTTCTCAAATGCACTTTAATATATTTTTAAAATTGTATAGACAATATTGTTTTGTGCCATAATTTATATAATGGAATGATATATTCATTTTACTTTGGCTGGCAATTACGATTATATCTTCACAAATGTAGCTACTCTTTAAAGCAAAATGTAAAAAGTAATTGACAATGAGAATCACATAAATTTCCAGGATTAGAATGTTAACAAGATTAATAGATGTAAATTTTAGGATTTTTGGTCTGGAAATCTCATACCCTAATCACATTAAAAAAAAAAACTGATCTGATAGATTTCATGATTGAAGAATAATATGATTACATGCATAACTTTTAATTTTCTTTTATACAATCATCTTATTATTAATAAATTTTTATTTTCATTCTACAAATTTATTCCATAATATGTTAATAAAATATCTTTCAAACTTTCACAAATTATAGGCATACATTTAAAGCACAGTTATGTACTTCAGATAATATAAACTAAACAAGTTTAAAGGCTTTTTTTCTTCAAAAAAAAAAAAAAGAAAGAAAATACTTTTGAAAAGACAATATATATATATATATATATATATATATATATATATATTATTTAATATTAAATTGTTAACTTATACTACCTTTTTGCGTATAAATTTAAGTATTTTGAATTTTCTAAATAAATGATATTACTGACTCTAATAAAACTGAATAGTAGTTTATGTCAATTATCTTCATTTTTGTGACAAACTTCATCAGTTGAAATTTATTCTTTAAAAAATAATATAGAGAAATTGATAGTTTTTCAAACACTTAGATTATATGAAGAAATTATATTGGTTATATATCTCTTCAATATATCAAAATGATCAAAATATATGCAATAATAACATATATAAAACATTTAAATGTCATTTGATCGCGGTAAAAATAAAATTTGAAATTTCAATTAGATAAGTTGATATAGATTTTGTTTAACATTGCGTAGTGTTTTACAAAATATTTTTTTTTTCCTTTTTGATTATATTTTTTTTATGTATAATATATAATTTCATTTATTTTCCTGGAAAATTGTCTTTAAAATTTTCTTATTTTAAAAATGAATATGTAAATTATCTGCTTTGATTCACGCATCAAAAGAAAAAGAGAGCAAAAAAGGAAAATGTTATTTTTAATATGTAGTAGTGAGTACTTTATAAATTATATAAATTGGAATATTTTTTGTGAGGAATGTTTTATCACTTAATTTTTTTCTTATATCTGTTGTAAGTCCTAATTAAAAATCCGTAAATCATAAAGTACACGTTAACATATTTTAATTATACATCATTTATGTACTTTGTAGTGTAATATATGAAATAGGTACAGTAAAAATACTCTAGATTCTGATTGAGGATGATTAATGAAATGCAAAGACAAAAAAACATATGTTAATCTTTTTTTTAATGTTTATAATACATTCTTTGTGTTCAATAGTTTAAATTAAAAATATGCATTAATTCATATTATTTATTAGCTGTTTAAAAGGTTTCTTAAAATCTATTTCAAATAGGTATAAATAGTAATTCCTAAATTGATGCATTGCAACTTATGTACATTTGTTTCAAAATTCAGATCATCTGCTGAATTTATCATAAATTATTCAACTTAAATCCATTATATAATGGCATTTATGGAAAATAAATATTTATTTTAAATATTGTTCAACGTGATTACAAATATGTAGCATTTAAATTTTAAGGATAATATTTAAATAAATAAAATCAAGTGAAGATTAAATGATATCTATGTTATTACTTCCCATATATATCTACCCTGTAAATAAATATTATTACAATTACACAAACAGATTATCAATTGTTTAAAATTATTAATAATTTGAAACAAACAAACCAAATAAATAAAATCATTTTAAACCAAATAAATTTTTTTCACAGCATTTGCAAACTATTGCATTTACTAAATAGCAAATATTTAGATTTTTGCTATACGCACAAAATAACCATTTATGACAATAGTGATTATTAAAATTTTTATAAAGTAGTTAAATATTAATAAATTCATATTAGAATTATTGAAGAAAATCTACCTTTATACAAAATCAGGTTTTGCGTTTAATGAAATCATTTTATACAGACGTCTTTCATTTAATCTGAAACTTTTTTCCTAAGAAGTACATACATTTAATTAAAAATAATGTAGTCCGAAAAAATAGTTTATCTAATTCTATTCAAAACCCTCATACATAAAAATTCTAAAATCATAATTTCTTCAGAAAAATCCATTAGTAAAATTATTGCAGTAAAACTATTATAACAAGTGCTTTGTTTAATTTAAAAGTGATTTATCATAGAAATATTTACTATACTAAAACGCTCTAATACAATATTTGATATTTTTTAATTCTGGGAATCAAAATGTGTGCTTTAATTTCATTTTGATAAAAAAAATGTTTTGTTTAGAGAAAGAATTCATAAAATGTTCGTTCAAAATCTGAATTAATCTTATCTAAACTTAAACAAAATTTGCTTGTAAGATTTAAATCTCAATAAATTAAATAAATAAAATAAAATGCTAAAATATGAAACATATTGTGATTATCAATGTTTCAACTTATGTTTAATTTACTTTTATTCATATAATTGATATTTTATATCATTTTTAACAATACAAAAATTGTTTTAATATCGTACTGTAAAGTTTTATTTGAGATTGAATTCATTCTTTGAAATGCTTAAGACTTTCCAATTCTGATAATTGTTTCCGGAATCTCTTATACTTTAAGAAGATAAATTTAAGCTCTTCTTTAGAATTTTCTAATTATATAAGCAAGGGTATAATACCTATTTGTTACTTCGTTTTAAGGATTTCACTATCTTAAGAAAATCTTTCTGTGACATTCTTATCTCAATTCAAGAAAACTAATTAAATGTTTTCTTCTGGAAAGTATTGATTCTGAAAATTATAAAAGCTTGTTTCTTTTAATTAACAAATTTAAATAAAAAATTCCTTCAATAATAAGTAGAAATTTTCTAAGCCCTATGTTTAAGAAAAAATTTAAATTTTTTTCTTTGGACTTAATTGCAAACATATTTACTTTTTTAAGGTAATTGATCGAATTAAAAAAAATGTTAAATTAAATAACAAAAAGCAGACTAATTAAAGTCAGAAATTCGTATTCAAGACATTGATTTTTATGTTGGAACCCAAAATTCCAAATTAAGTATAATTAATTAATTTTAGAATACGCATAAAAAATCTAATTGTCAATAATATTATTTACATTTTCTAAAACTAATTAATTTCTAGTTTAATATATATTCATATATATTAATAAATTATAATCCTAAAATGTCTTTAAAAAATGAAGAATGACTTAATTTTAATTCTATTGTGTAATACAGTGTAATGTCACTGTGTAATGTCGTTTAACACAGTGTAATGTCGTACAAATATTGCAAGCTAAAGGATGCCAACACTTTTAACACAATGTTAATATTTTGTTGACAATTTAACAGAGATTTTCCATATAACTTGAGCATTTCTTCTAATTAATTTTTCGTATTTTGGTAAAGTAAATACAGATAAGTACAGAATCTGCTCTCATAAAAGATGAAAAAGAAATAAACTAACTATGCGGTTAAATTAATTTATGTCAATTTACATCTCTTACAAGATTTGCTTCATTTACCCTTTAATTTTATCCTATCTTATTTTGTCAATAGGGATTAAAATAAATATTAAGCTTATGTGCAAAAGAAAAACTTAAATTTCTTATAGAAAATTAAAACCGAGTTTTAAAATTAGAAAGAAGAATGGATCTTTTTTATACTTATCACTAAAATAATGTTTTAGCTTCCTTCATAGTAAAAATATAATAAAAAATCTTACAAACTTATTTAATTAGATAATGTATTTTTTATTTCAAATATATCTATTTACATCTGAAATGTTTATTTATATACCATATTTGAATGCAAAAAATTATCTAAAAGAAAACCATTCTTGATTTTTGTGTACGAATAACATAATTATTAGATTTGCATAAAGAATTCTTACAAAAGGCGTGATAATAAAAATCATTATAAATTCTTTTCTGAATTTTTGAAACATTTTTGAAGAAAATAAAATTTTTAAAAGCAATTATTTTAGTTTAAGCTAAAGCAAGAACATATTTCTCAGAGCTTTGAACCGTATTTGTCTCCTTTCGGTTCAACTAAAATAAAATATATATAGGTTCACTTCTAGTTCTAGTTTTAGTTACTTCAAAAGTTTAAGTTTCGATTGAAAAGTTTTATTTCATGTATATTTTTATTTGTACTGAAAATAATCAACCATAAATAACAATAATTAATTCTGTTAAAACCCCATCAATTCCATTATTTTTTAATTGGTATACTAAGTTAATTGATACAATTAATTATATATAATTATATGTGATAAGAGCAGTGTCAGGGAATGGTGAGCATGGCATTGTTATCCATTATCAAAATCACATCTGACAACTAGGTTCATGATTATATCGATTATGTGTACCTCATCGTTTCATGAGTGCCACACACAGGATGCTCTCTTGGTTTTCCAATAATTATTTAAATAATGTATAAAATTAAAAAAATATATTGAAAATGTGTTACATTGTATTAAAATGCAATAATATAAAAAAAGCCACATTAAGTTATGTGTTACCTTAATGTGTGAAAACTAACTCCAATTATAGAAATAACTCTAAATTGGTTTGTTTCACTGTGTTTTCTTATGATATTTTGGAGAATAATTTAATGTGGTTAGCTTTCTGCCATTCAGTAAATAGTTCAGGGATTCGAATCCCTTCTAGGATAAGTATGTTTGTAGTGGTTCGGAATCTATATTGAACTCTAGATCCCGGTCTACTTAGATCTTACGAGCAAAATATAACCCTTTAAAGTGGTAAAGAAACTAAACTCGTAAAATAAATTTCAAACCTGTTTGCTAACCTTTTATTGCTAACATGTGCATAATTGAAGCTCTCAAAACCACCATCGCAATATTAACCAAGTGCAAATAGCTAATTTTATTCTCTTCCCAGAAATTTAAAGGATTATGTTTTTTACCCTACCTTCCTTATTGACAAAATTGTTTAAAATTAATTCACTGTCAATTTCAGTAGAAATAGGGAGTTCTTTTATTTCATTGCCAAATCTTTAGTTTCAGAATCCCCAAAAATGTATTCATTTTCAGTAGACGTTTGTACTTTGTTGTTCATGATTGAAATGCTTTTTTCCAAAAATCATTATTTGCTCCTAACACTCTTCAAATGTTGCACAGCCAGTACTTTCTTAATTGTAGAAAGCAGAATTTCATTACACAGTTTCAAAAACAAACTTCTTTTACAAAACAATCTCTTTCTTTTAACAATGCTTCTCGGTTAGATACTACTGGTTATATACAATAGCTAAAAAAGAAATTTTTTAAATTTTTTCATTTGTTTTGCAATGGCTAAAAATTCCGTAAAAATTCAATAAAGTTAATTCTACATTTCCTAGTTTCAAAATTGTTTCCGTTACGGATTGTGGGGTACCAAAATTTTAATTCTACCCATTTACTGTCTGCAAAATATTAATCTAAATTACTTTGTGCTAAAGATAAGCCATAATCTTTGAATCCCCATAAAGATTTTAACATATTATATATAAAAATCTTTGTTGGAACGCAATGGACACAAAGAGAAAAACAAAATAGCTGGTTGAGAGCTAAGCAGGATTTTTAATTTATTCTTTTGCCCTTCTTTTATTTTTTACCTCTAATTGATCATTGCATTTATTTTTCATAAATTAATCCCGACTGTAACTAGCTTTTTTACGTCTCCTGACTTTTTAGACAGAGATGTTCATTATTAATCGTACATCACAATCACTTTCTTTTTTAGGGCGGCTCCATAATGTATACTTACTGATGAGTAGCTGCTTTGTCTATCTAACAGTCTGCACAAACATCAGCAGATGCTCGCTTGCTGAGATACGAAAAATATGACTTAGACAGATATTTTTCTAAAAATTATTTATACTTCTAATTAATTTAACTGAATCACATGAATTCTATAAGTAGTTTTATGGGAATGAAATTGAAAAGCAAGTAGAAAAACAATATAATGTAATCATAATTATTTAGTAGACGTTAAATTAGAAAATATTGATAAGTTTATTACAGCAACAAAACAATTGAAAATATATCAAACCGAAATAAATTTATACGTTTTTCGGTTCAGTCCCAGCTTTCATTCCGACCAAAATAACGATTTTCTGGTTTTTAGTCCAGTTACGGCATAAAATTCAGGTATTTCATAGGTAAAAAATATATTTCCAGTAATGATGTAAAATTCAGCTATTAAACCATTATAATAATAATACTAAAATGATAGAAGTAACTTATTTTTAGTATATTTTTCAATGACAAATTAAAATGCATAAATAGTCATAATTTCAAAACCTTTTCAGAATAGATAAAATGAACTCTAATTAACCTTTTCTCTCTTAACTACCAAATAAAACGTATTTTCTTTCCATAAATAATGAAATAATTTTAACAATTTAACTTTAAACTCTGAGTGGGATTTTCAGCTTGTCGAGATTTCTTTTCTTTCAAAATATTTTTATCATATTCTTCTTCTCTTCAGATAACAAGTTCCTTTGCAACTTCCTCTTGCTTTAATATCTCATTCCATTATGTTCTTCTATTTTTCATATCTTTTTTTTAAAATTTGTCTGAATGATTTTTCTAAAAGTATTTCTTTTGTAGTTACAAAAATTAGCTTTTATCCTGAATTCGCTCATTATTTCCTTTTAAGTGAATTTATTGTAGTTCTTTCTGTATGATAAGATTATTTTGTTTTTAATTCTTATTTCAGCGGACGTTTGTTTCATATTTTTAGTACTTCTAAGACTTGCATAGCTTTTATAAAATTATTATTTCTTAAATTTTTATTGCTTGTGTTTTATTTAAAAGTCAAATTTAGTTTGAAAAGCTTAAAAGATGAAGTTTCTGAAGGCTTAATATCTTAATATTCTAACTTTATATTAACAGAACAAATACTTAGCTTGTATTCAGTTCTTAACTTGAGATATTATTTTAATGATTAGTTCCTAGGGATTTTAGTATTAAAAGATTGTTAAGATTAGTTAATCAAAAGCAGTATCTTTGATATAAATAACAAATAATTTTGAGTTGTAATCACATTTATATTTATTTTAATTAGTGAACCTAATTTAGAACAATTCATTGAATTTAAAATTCTTACCAATGACCATAGTTTTAAAAAGAATTCAAATATGAGAAAAAACAAATCAAAATGTGTAATCAGAAATACCATTAAGAAATAATAAATCAATTGTAAAAATTATGGGGAGAAAATTGCTTCTTAACAAAACTCAAAGTTTATATGTCAAATCATAAAATCAGCACGTACCTTGTAGTAGCTTTAAAATTTTAACTTAAGAGGGGAATTAATAATTCTATTCTTTTGCATATTATCTTCATTGGCAAGTATAGAGCAAACAATATAGGAGTAAGAAAATTATAATTAAGAGTAAAATGCATTTGATGAGAAATTACGAATTATATAACATATTTTGAAATTAATATGAAATAAAATTTTGTTATAATTCTGTTTTGAGATTTAATTATGAAATTTTACTAATTAAAAAAGTTATGTATGAGTCTTTACTAATTTAAAAAGTTCTCTTTTCGATATAATGGTAAACTCGATTATATTATACTGTTTCACAATTGTATAAAAAAAATTATCAAAATTATTCTATTTATAAAATGGATTTTTATATATTATGTTTACGACGAATTTAGGAAAACATTTTTCTTTTGTCATTTAAAAAAATAAATCTTTATCTTAAGATCATTTATTTTTCGAATAAAATAAATTTTATATAAGAAAACAGAAACCCGCATTTATATTTTCAAGAAATTGATTCAACAAAATCCTTTATTTTAAATAAAAAAGAAATCTAATATAACGCTATTATGTGCGTGTTAACGATCAAATTTAAGTTTCATTAACAAATGCTTTCTCTTTTAATAAATATCATACCTTAAAATTGAGAGTTCTTATGATTTTTATTGGTTTTGACAATTTGAGGAATTTGATGTGTTGGACTAGTCTTAAGTTTTCAGTAGTTAATAAACAGGCAAAGGAAACATTTAGATAATGCATTTGTTTCCATTTTCTAAGTTTCTATACAAATAAATGTTATCCTTTATATTTCTGTATCCTTTGTATTAAGATGAAAAAAATAATTTCCTTAAAGATTACGAGAAAGTATTTCCAACTACCGGATTTTCATATTCTGAATATAAAGAAAGCATATTATTTTACAATCTGTGTATGAAAGAACAATGTATAAAAACAGTTAACAACAACTTCTGACTTTATGTATAAAAGCCAATGTTCAAGCTAAGAAAATAACAAATTAACTGCCTTATATATAAATCATTTAATTCAAATTATAAACACATTTTTAATTTAAAACCCCATATAAATTGCACAAGCATAAATAGTACATAATTATGTGTGGAATAAATATGTTCATAAACTCAAAAATTTCAAAAATTATTTTATGGAATAAAGGATAATTGTCTAGTTTATATTTATAAATACTTTTCCAAGAAAAATATAAATTTCTGAAAACATTTTATTAGTTATACATTTGCTGTTTCCAATGGCAGATACATTTTATACTTTTTCTTTCAATAACAATAATTGAAATATATATTTAATTACACAACAGCTTTTTCTTGCCACAAATATTACAATAAAATATTTTAATCACAGTGACTAAATTTCTTTCAAAATATATGCTTTATAAGTATAATTTAGTATACATCTAAAGTGAGATTTTTGTAAGAAAACATATTTTATTTCTAGGAAATTTCAATCCATTGTGTATCAACAATTCCTAGAAAAATTACTAGGGCTGTGGTAAATAAAGAAATAATATTTGCGGAACAGAAATTACAGATGAAAACACTACTTTTGATAAAAAAAACATATGTGGTGAGTAATCAAAAGAAACAGAACAACAAATAAGAAATTAGGTAACAGTATGTTCTTCTGTTCATTAATATATAAATTTTATCAGTATGACCGAATTATTTGTTACAAGGTTAAAAGATAGCCCTAATAATTATCAGGTTATATTTAAAAGTCACACCAAACATTCATTAATAAATACTTTAAATTCCATAAATTAAAGTTACTTTAGTATGGGTAATTTAATTAAAGAAAAGATTCAGAAATATATGTATATATATTATATATATAATATACTTTTTATGGCACACTATATTATGTTCTCATTGCAATTGAAAAAACAATTCTCAGATAACTATATTTCTATGTATTAGTTTATCTTCACAAATTAAAACTTATAGAAATTATGAATCAAATATTTTGCACGTAAAAAAAGTGATAGAGTTTACGTTTATAAATGCGAAGATAGATTAAAATGCTAATGATATTTCTAATTTTGGCATTAATCTGTATCATTGCCTCTTAAATAACTATAATATTTTTAAGAATTTTGAATTAAGTATTTTGCAAAATCCATACTATCATAGAATTTAATTCATGCCTGTTCTTATTTGATTTAACACTTTGAAGCAAATAATGATCGTGAAATAATAGGAAACTTTAATTTATTTGTTTTAAATACAATTCTACGCATTAATCTTGAACCCAAATGCAATAACTTGTTAAAAAATACATTTCGTATAAGAACATTTGCATTTGAGCTATGAAAATATTTTTTTCGTTATGAAGATATCAAATAAAAACTTTGACGTAAAGTATAAAGAAAATATTTTTTCGAGTATCGAAAATGAAAGTGAACGAAGAGAAGATTTCTTTTTGTGGTCACATATTGACGCAGTTGTAAA
The DNA here is from genome assembly GCA_026290005.1 of Latrodectus geometricus. Classification (NCBI taxonomy): domain Eukaryota; kingdom Metazoa; phylum Arthropoda; class Arachnida; order Araneae; family Theridiidae; genus Latrodectus; species Latrodectus geometricus. The sequence continues at coordinate 14,176 of JAPDSC010022784.1, forward strand.
TATTGAAGAAGAAGAATATTTTCTTATTTTTCTTTTACATTTTTTTGTTTGTTGTAACAGAAGCCCAAAAAAACCAACTTTTTAAGAGCAATATTATTTTCTTATTTTTCACAAAATCAATTTCTCAAGAAGGATGAAGTAATGCTGAATATTATTTTAAGAAAAATGAAACTACTTTTTCTTGTTTAATAATTGCTTTTGATAAAAAGTAAGAGATGTTATTTTTAATATTTTCTTCTAAAAATATTTAATAACAAATAATAAAATCTTTAACTAATTTCGAAAAATAAATTTAAAAAATATTTCGAATCATTTTTCATAAGTGATTTTTGAAATTTTATTTCATTCAATAATGCTAAAAAAATACATTTATTCTTTAAAATATTATAATAAGTTGTAACTTACTGGATATTTATTGGCCTCAATATTGCTTAATTGAGAACCTTGATTCCTATAATGACTATTTGTAATCAATAATTAGAGCGATTTTGTTTATTTAACCTTTTAAAATTAAATTTTATTTAAAAAAAACTTTGAAAAAAATAATTACACAATTTTCATATCTGTGTAGTAAACATTATGATAAGCATATTTAGTTTCTTCCAAAATCAAATATGGAAACATAGATAAGTGAAATTTCGGAAAAATATAATACGAGGTCACTCAGCAAATTACACTTTTTTTTAAAAAAATTTTTTTCTATGTGATGGATAAAAATGTGTCTTTGAAAAAAAAATACTTTCTTCAAATGAGATATTTTCATTAAATATAAAAATTATTACAAGAGAGAGGTTGATATTATTTTTCTTTCTAGTATATTTATGAAAGAAATACATTTTTCATGTTTAGGTCATTGCCTCTGCCAATGAATACCATTTAATTTAAATTTAGAAAATTCCTAAAGTAAACTGCTTAAGGAAACTTAGCTATAAATGGAAAAAATAAAACTGTTTCATATATTTTCAGCAGCGTATTTTACTTTTGGTGTTTTCAGAATATCCTTTAATATATTTTAAGCGAATGGCGCACTTTTATAAGTTGTCTGAATAAAGTGTTTCTGGTGATTTCAATTATAAATAAATGATTGAGCTAAATACAAGAGCCTGCAAAATTAATTATTTTGAAAAGTACAAGAGAAATTTATACAAGTTTTATATTATTTAATGTGTTAATTTCAAAAATAACATCCAATTTTTTCATGTCTGGATTTCTTTGGAAAATTAATTATGATGTTTTTCTAAAATACTACTTAAAGAGAAATTCCCTCGAATAATTTTGCATGTACGATCTCACAACAGGGGTTTTTATTGGTTTAAATTTATATAAAATGATTGATTCTTAGTGAAGCAAATAAATGTTTTCTCAATTGCTGAAAGAATGAATGTCTTTATAGGTAAAAATAAATGAAAAACACAGTTGACAGATAACACGAATTATCGCTGGTCCTGAAAAAAATAAAATTCAATTAAAAATTTTTAAATTATATAATGCTGCAGCATTTAGGTAAAAATATAACATTTTAATTTGCTTTTATGAAAGTTACTTACAGAAAAGAGACGGCTGATTAATTAACAGAAACAAATGTTAGATAAATATGCATGGAAGTTTAAAACTGATGTTAATTTGAGTAAAACAAACATTTTTCTATAGTAGTAATTTGTTCTCTCCTCTTTTCATTGAATTGTTTTCGCCTCTTTCAATGTCATGGGAGTAATTGCAAATCGTAAATCAGCATTTTTTCCTTTAAACCGAAAGTGCTTTTCAGGGGGACACTGTTACCAAATTTTATGAAATGCCTACGATTTTTCCTGGTATCTAAGTTTCATGCTTAAAATCACTAGGTAATGTTGTTTTATATATTCTTCATTACACTATAGTGTTCCTAAAACAATTTTTGATAACACTGTATTTGTCATGCATTTAACAAAAGTCATCTGTGAAATTGCAAACTTTATAACTCAAACTCTTTTTCCACAACAGCTTTTTGTAACGAATTTTCAAATTGTCACTATATCAGCACACCTATGCTTCAAATAAAAGAAAAATGAGACTAATTTAAAAGTATGTCCACTTACTTTATCTTTTTATGGACAAGGTAAATACACGATCTTTTGACTTAAAGTGAGATAAGCGGAGTTTCCCATGAGAGCTTCTCTTTTATATCATTTCTGAGGACTCCAGAATATTAGAAATAATTCTATCTTCAGAAAGATAAGCATTCAAGATCAATCAAGCTAAAGCTAGAAAAAATGGAAACTGACTGTTGCTCACACTTGTTCAGTGAGCGTTACTACATGTTCAGCAAACTAAAATAATCAGAGATAAGGATTCTAGCATCTCTATTGGTAGAAGAGAATTGTTATGAGGAGTGAAATACGGCACCAGGGAAATGTCATAGAAGATTATTCTGTGTGTTCCCTTGCCATAGAATGATGGTGGGGCAAAGAAGGAAGAATAACAATTCCGAAAATTTTATAAGGTATCAAGTGAATTTGATTTTGATTGAATTTTTCATGAAAACGTTAATTGATTGTAATTTATCATTATTTTTTAATCTAGCAACATAAATACAAAAAATGTTTATTCCCATGAATTCCTTTCATTACAAGAATGAGTAATTTTGATATTTATAGTAGTAATATTGCGAGAAATATTTTTTTTTTGATCATACAATATAAGTTTTATTAGTTCAAATGATTTTGTTTCATCACTAAAACTGTTTGATGAAGTTAAGGCATTTAAAGATAAGATTTCACTATTAAGATATATAAATATGCACAGCCAAAAACAATATTGATTTGCTAATGTCTAAAGGAAACATTTTCCATCAGAAGGGAAATATAGTTTATAAATCACTATTATTTATTAAAGTTAAAGTTGGTTTTCAAAATCATCTCGTAAAAACAATTTTAAACATTCGTAGCGATATTCAATACTCATGGAAACTTTATGGTGATTTTTAACATATAAGCTCACAATTTTTTTTTTTTAAATTTAATTTTCTTTTGCTATGAAATTATACTGTGCCTTCTACCATTTTAGTGTAGCATATGCTAACTTGTCAATGGTCTTTGAAGTACCTTTTACAATTCTTCGAATTGGTTAAGACATCTCGATCAATATATTTAAATACTGTTAGTTATTAATCATATATTAATATGTGCATTGTAATTCAGTTTAGATTGAAGCAATGTTAAATGAACTTCTTTCTCTCACTTTAATTAAATTTTTTCAAGCATGCTAATTTCATTTTCTTCAAAACAGTAAATAATATTTTTTGCAGTTGAATGTGACATTATGTATATCCACTCATTCTGTTATTTTTGAAATGAAACTGATAGCATATATTGCGACTTCAAATTAAGCTTTGCTATAATAAAACGCAATAAACATTTTTATTGAATTGGATTGCAAAAGCAAATTTTGTAAATAACATTTTAGTGAACATACCTATTTTATGCGTATGTCAATTGATATAATATTTAAGAACACACACATTAAATTTCAAATTTTTATCTCGTAAAAAACATTGAGCATCTTTCGAGAAAGCTAAAGAATCCAATCGATTAAGAAAGATATAGCCTATTCGGATTGTGGGTGGATTATCTTTCAGAGAAATCCATGATTGTATTGAACAAAACATATCTATTGTTATTGGAATTAGTAAGCATTGAAAGTGTTATGGAAGAGGCAGAGACTGATGGGCTGGACTACCAATTCGATTGAACAGAAGCACATGATAAGAAGCGCACTGCGTCTATGTCTGCGATAGATTGCAAACCATTAAACAGCAGATTCAGTCTACACTACATCATTTAGGTTCGCTCATAATTGTCGATATCGTTTTCAGCAGAATTAGGGAGGTTAATAAATTATTTTAACCAAGATTGGAATTGTAGAAGATATTATAAACGACTGACATGGGCAAGGTAATGGAAGAAAATTATCGTATCTGACGAACCCCACTTCTGCCTTAAACATGATGATGTTCATATTCATGTTTGGAGACACCATGGTTAGAGATGGTGATCTGTGTAATTTTGCATAGTCATACTGTTCCTTCAAGTGGACACCATGAAAAGTTTCATGGTGTAAGGTGATATTGATTATCCCTCCTGCACGCCTGAAATACGTAGTGTTGACGGCCAGGCTCTATTTATAGTTGTTGGAGCCATAGATCCTCCCATACCTAAAGCATTTGCCACCAGTCATATTTTAAGTAGATAACGTAGGACCACATATGACACACAATGTTCAAGAATTCTTAACCAATCAGATTAAAATGCGTTTTTGCTCGTTTTTCTTTCAACCTATCAGCAATTATATGCATGTGACTCTTACTTTCAAAACAATTGACACATAATACACCTCTTGGTGCTACATTAAATTAATTTTGGCAATATGGGTAGGTCATATGGACTTTTACCACTATGAAACATCCAAAAACTCCTTGTTTAGTTCCGAAGCTTGTGGTAACAGGTATAGCCAACAATCTTGACTGCTAATTTTGTCATCGCCTACATTTAACAAGAGGCTGTAACTTCAATAATAACTTATTATCTCCGAAATAAAATTTTCCAGGTATATCTTCTATCTTTCTTGGTGTTGATTTTGTATGGCAAGCAGTTTAATAAATTTTATCAGAGCCTACCTTGTCTCAAAAGAAATTTCAGAAAATTATTGAAACTAATGTTTTATAATAATTGAAAAATAAATGTAGAACAAAATTTTCAGCTTGAAACATCCAAGTATTAGTTTTTAACACCCAATAAAACCTTCTGATATCGTTGATTGAAATTCTTAGTCTGAATATAAATATTTTTCTGGAAATTAACATAAAATACTTTATTATTAAAAATTGTAATAAAAAATTAATAATATAAAACTAACTAAAATAAAGTAGAGTTAATATAAGTCTTGTTTATCAAAGTTATTACTCAATGTATCTGCAATCAAATATTATAAGCAAACAAAAATAAATAACAGTGAAACGAATTTTTGCTTCGAAATAAATATTATTTGTATAAAACACACTTTAACAAAAATAAAACATCATAATTTATAATATTAATCAAAAGCTGTTGATAAGAATAATTTAAGTTATATCAGCATAAATGTACTTAACTATTCATTTGCATATCTAAAGTACACAATATAAAATATGGTCTTTCTGAAAGATCCTTATCTCTTTGTTTTCATAAGAAAAAAACTTTCCTTTCGTAATTTTCCGTTTAATTTATTGTTATTTCAGTTCAAAATAAGAAATGAAGATATATAATAATCCTTTGAATTCTATTTAATCAAATGTATTCACTAATATTATATTTTATGTAAATTAATTATATATATTATGTGAATAATATTATAAATAAATAATTTCGCATTTGGAAGAAACATGTTTGGAAGTAGCTATTATATGCGAAATATTACTATGTTGTTTTTACGTTTAAGAAATATATAGCTTTTGATGTGTTTAGACAAAAATTCCGTGTATCTTATCAAATCTTGAAAGGTTTTATAATATTTGATAATTCTTACACACTACAATTCAGTTCATACGTACTTCAGTTCTTAATTACTGTAATATGAAGCAAAGTAAAAAAATGTCAAGAAATATATTTTCAATTACTTGATTGTTTCATTTACTGGACTATCGTTTCACACATGCACTAAACACAAAATCAATTGTAAAATTCAAAAATAAAAAACTTTGAATATTAATACATTTAATCATTCTTAATTTCAAAGCAAATATTTTATTTGAAGATACTTAAGTAAAGAGGATATGACTATCTTCACAAATCTAAATTATGATGATTTACCAACTTTGTAATTGCCTAATTGTAGGAATTTTTAACTGAATAAATATATATGTTCTTCAACAAAATGAACTTTTTGAACAAAATGAATCTAACTTTCATCTTCCTAAATAAATATTTGAGTTAAATATTTTCTAGATTAACTCTTTAATTTGTGATATTTGATAAATTTTACGAAACAATCAGGGTTATTACACTATTTGTAAAATTGGAAAATTTTACTAATGAAAGTGTAGTAAGTGCTCTTTTAAAGTAAGCATAGCAATATTTCTTCTAAAAATGTGTATCTTTACACATTAAAAATTGTATTCAATCAAGATATCCTTATAAGCTGAAACAAAGAAATATGTATACAATTTACATAATTAGACTGTAGTTCTCAACAGTTGTAAAACTGAAAGTGTATCATAAAAAGGAGTCAATTTACGGAATAATAATACTTTTTTTTAATTTCTGATGTCCAGCTACGAGAAGCGCAAGTGATGGTCACTTATAGAATAGGACATCCAGTGGGCGTCCTTAGTTGTCCCGAAAGTAGGCAGGTCATCGTAAGGTATCAAGCAGATGACTTAAACTGCCATCCACACAGGTATCATTTCACTAATGATAATTATTCAACTAAATAAAATTTTCATATAATCTTTCAAAAGAATTACAAGGAAAGTTTTAAAACTCTAATTCGCATGAAAGAAATCTTACCATTCCTGAAAAACTGCATGCATTTCTTTTATCCATTAGTATTATAAAAATGTCTCTATTATACAGAGCTACAAAATAAATCTTCTTTTTTTAAGTCTACAAACATTAGAAACTTATAATTTTTCTAATTTTGTCATTTGGAGTTGCATCCTTTAATAACAAATAAGACTTTTAAAACAGTTATGAAAACAAAATAAAATTAAGAATTCGTGTGAATTATTAAAAATTATAATTCTCAAATTTATATATCTAAGCCAATACATTTATGAAATGATGACTAAAGCACATAAAATCGTCACACATGTAAAATGATATCTCCTATAAGGCTTTCATGTAAAATGATATCTCCATGAGTAGTAGAATAATTCCCGGCGTATTTTGTTATTGTTTTGATCTTGTCTTATAAAATATAGGAACTCTATTTCGATAAACACTTTCTGTATGAACCTTATAAAAACGGCTATAAATTTGTTCCTTATAAGGCTTAACTAATAATCCCAGTCAAAAGAAGTTAAAAAAATTATTCTGAAATAATTATGTAAAGCTGTTTTTGTAACTTTGTAATTAAAACCATGTACTAACATTTGCTATACATTTTACTAGAGTTTTTTAATTTTAGTCTCTGTAGTACAATATTTAATGTCAACTGTGAATAATTAATTATAAAACTTGAGTAGTTTCAGGAAATTCGCTTTTAGATTAGTTTGAAATGAGAAAACTAATTATTTTGTTACTTCATTTAAAAAAGTATCTTTCACAGCAAGAATTAACCATTTGTGAATTCATTGCAAAAACATTAGCAACTCTTAAATAGAACTTTAATCTTCTAAAATAAATTGGATAATTATTTTGAAAACTTTAATTTGCAAAATGTTTTAATCTTAAGTATTGAATTAGATATATTTTGAAACGAAATTGACTAGAAGATTATCATCATTCAAGGAAGTGGAAATTAAAATCCATTGCGTAAGTAATGGGATTACAATGATAACATACATATAGAAGTAGGAATCTACATATCAATTTTTTATAACTTCTTTAATACCATGCAATTATCATGGGCTTCTGTGGAATAATTATAATCCAGAAAAATAATTTGTAATCCTCAAAATAAATTTATTCCTAGCATAAAATTCACTTTCAAAATTTAATTAAAATATAAACATCAGTCAAATAATATCAAACTTAACAAATTGAATTACCGCATCTAAAAAAAACATGAACTAAAACGCACTTATATGAAACATGAAATAATGTATCTTCTTTTCCTTCTTGTAGAGATTTCACAAGGCGTTTCTGAAATTTTCAATCGATATGCTTTTACACATTTAAAGAAATTACTTAATCCATAAAACTAAATGCTTTACTTCAAGTTACATAGTATTATTGTAAAATACTTGAATCATTAAATTTTAATTAAGAACTGTAATTTAAAAAGTTTATTTACTTAACTCTTTTCAGAAGTGTTTGTAAATAACATTTTATAATTTCTGATAATTAGAGGATAATTTAATAAAAATTTATATTAGAACAAAGTTTATTAAATAAAATAATATTTATACTAAGCCTCGCAGAAATTTATCTTTCATAATGAAGTAATGGAGGAGTATTTAAGAAAGAAATCATTTTCGAATTCCTAAAGTTAACTTCAAAAATGTATTGAAACACTTACACAATCAACTCAGCTCAAGTAACCCAGTGAGGGGGAATGGGGTCACCCTTCCAATCCATTACCAAAGCATGAATGCTTCATTTTGCTGATTAAATATTCAGACATGGGAGTGTTAAAAACAATGGTAAGAATCGAAAAATGCTTAAAGATCTCAGCATGAAGAAAACAAATTCTTAATTACATGTGAAAACATGTAATTTGCAACAGAAACACCATAAACATTAAATTAAACACCTTAATAAGAAAATCATTGCGAGATAGATACTAAATTTGCATCAATATCTTTTACATGAACAACATAACATAAATATCTTACATAATTCTCTTTGATGATACAAAAATAGTTCATCAATCATTTGAAGATACGTCATATGGTTTCCCAGAAAAGATTATTTAAAATTCATTAACACATTAGTATTTTAAAACATCATCATAGCTGTTAATAAATAATGACAGAAAGGCTATATTGCTTATATACACACAATATATATATATATATATATATATATTAGAAGAAAGATAAACTTGAAAAACATTATAAGCATACCTAACTCTGAAACCATGTTAAAAGCTATAAAAAAAGCTAAAGAAATCTGCGAGAAAACTTGCTGTTAGAACTAGGTAGAATATGTAAACAAAATATTATACCGCATATACACAATATATTTGAATCACAAACAAACCGAGATTTCTTCTACAGATATGCTTATAACGAAATGAAATGACATTTGTAAAGAAAAACGTAAATTTCAATTTCGATATTTTCATTTTTTTATTATTTAACCTTCTCAATTTCTCTTTTTTTAATGAAATCTTTTTTTTTACTAATAAAACATAATCATACTTTACTTATGCTTTAATTATAAAAATGCCCTTAAATTTAATAATGTATTAAATGTTTATGCTTTTTTTATTAAGATTATTTTTATTATATTTAAAAAGAAAGTAAAAGATGAAAATTTAGTAACTTTAAACCTGAATTTTATTTTTAGATACATTTAATTTTACTTCTTTTGCTTGGAATCTTAAAAAAAATAAAATGAGAATTTCAAAATTCAGTAAGAATACACTCAGTACATTATACAGTTAGACTAAAATATTTACTGAGAATCATAGGTAAAATGCAAGCTAACTGAAAAAATTGTTTTTAATCAAAGACAGGTTTTATTATTATTATCAATACTTTTCTATTTTTTAAAGAAATAAAATCAGCCTCTTAAAGAGGTATTTCAATAAATAATAATCTGCATTATAAATAACATTTCTCTGATTGTCATAAAAAGCTTTCCAAAATTATGGCTTAAAATGAATTATTCTGCATTGCGTTGGTGGTATACAGAGTTTGCTTTAATTATGTACATAAAAGAAAACGCAACGGAATTATCGTTTCTATTTTAGGATTCTCGAATGGATTTCTTTGAAAAAAGTAAATTCATTGGCAATCAACAGCGATCGTGAGTCATAAAGAAAATGTCTTTTCCCGTAAAACATAAAATAAAAATAAACGTCCTACTTCAATATTTATTTTTATTTGATTTGGATTTATATTTCGAGGTTGTGCCTGACAAATTGCCACATGTTCGCTTTTAAGCTCTTTCGAAATCAATAATGTAATTCAATATACAAAACACAAAGCAATTAAATATTTTTAAAAAAATATAAAATGGCAAACACCTCACAGTTAATTTAGTAAACCTTTGGTTATAGTATTCTTAGTTCAATAATATTGTGATTATGAAACAACGTGAATATTATTAATAAAATTAGACTAATAATTATGTTTAATTTCTTGAGAATTAGTAATAATAGTTTTCTTTATTTTTTATCCTATTTGTTTTCTCTTTATTATATTTTTAAATATCTATTTAAGTAGTAATTGGAATTAGATTTTAAATATAAATTAAAAATAACTTCATTAAGTAAAGAATATTATGGAACAATAATTAACTCCAAAACATATACTTTGCCAAACAATTTAACTAAATATTTCATTATTTTTGAATGTTTACTATAAGAATACTTGCCAGATTTGTGCGACTTTATTTTATTTATTGTCAATGAAAAGGAGATATATTTATGAAAGAGAATCATAAAAAACTATGATGCATTTAATAATGATGACATTTCAGCAAATTGTCCCTTTTGTCCCTTTGTAAAAAAGTTTTACGAAAATGGTTATATATACTATATAATACTTATTTACATGTAAATGAAAAAGATTTTTCTCAAATAGAAAAATATTTTTGCTATGATCTTTATAAAATATATATACTTAATATTAAAAATGGTGTAGTTTTTCCTATATGTACCTAGTATTCAAGGATATTTCTATCTGTGATTATTACAATGTCTTGTTTCCCTACCATATTTTACTGTATTGGAGCCCAGTAACAATAGTCTTATTCAAAATTAAGATTATATTAAAAAAATAAATATTTTAAGTATAACAAGGAAAATAATCAAGTCATCTAATATAAATCATAGTACAAATCATATGTAGAAATTCTTAAGATGATTGTAAAAAATAAGAGTAATGATAATTATAAGATTATTTTTGAAAATTGATGTTATTAATTTATGTAGGTGTAAATTTATTACACCTAATTTTGAGTATTATTATACTTAATTTATGTAGGTGTTATAAATTTAAACCTATATAAATTAATAACATCAATGTTCAAAAATAATCATATTATTTACTTTACTTTTATTTTTTATACACAATTATGTATCAATAAAATGTATATATTCGGTTATTTCTCTAAGAAAAAAAATACTGTCATTAATTATTCAGAGGTTAGTACCAAAATATATCCCTCTCTTACTGAAAAAGCAAATTCAATTAATTACTTTTTATATATTATTCTAAATTTGAATAAAGAAGAAAATTAGATTTCCTGTGACGAGTTCAAATAATATTTGTTGACTTGTCTAGTGACATGGCCTCTTGTACTGCCTTCGGTAAAATAAATAGATTAATTCATTTAAACAACAAGAGCGAATCAGATTATTTTTTAGATTTTATTTAAACTTAAAATTGAATTCCATGAATATTCTTTATATTAATAATTGAATTTAGAGTTCTTATGTTTCAGTTTATTCAAATAATTTAAAAAGACAGATTGAAAAGCAGACAACGATATTTGAAAGAAGATGTCGTTTTAACTTTTCTGTTTTTATCAGCTAAGACTCCGACAGCGAAGAAATTTTTGTCATGAAAGACGTAACTTTATAATCACATAAAGTCAAAAAGAAATAATTTATAAATTGTTTATTATACGAATACAAATGCTCTTTCAGCAATTGTAAATCCATTTTTATATAAATAAAAACACTTAAAAATGGCTAGCAATAAATCATATAGTTAGAACTTGAAATAAGTAAAAATTATTAATTATAAGAGTTCAAAGATTATAAATGTTGCATAAAATGCAAAATACAAACTAAATAATAATTAAGAATTGCTCATTTAAAAAAAAAGATCAAATAAAATTAAGTATCAAATATAAATGCTATGAAAATACACCATAGCTACATTTATAATTTTTATTCAAAATATTAATAAATAAATAAAATAATATTTAATTTATTATTTTGATTAGATTAATTTATGCAAGCATTGATTATCAATGAATTTTGATAAAATACAACATTTTCGTTCACTCAATGATATAATGATATAATTTTAGTAGGAAACTTGTCAACTATCATTTTTAAATTTATTGTTTTTATTGTGAACAATAAAAATAAATGAATTTCGAATTATGTTAAAAGGACTTAGTGTTGAATTATTTTTTCATTGTAAAAAGTAGTTATCACTTATGAATAATACTTGTTTATATTTTATTTTCTCTGATGCTTATCAGAGCATATAATCAGAAAATATTGCATGAAAAAAAGTAATGAAATTTTTTCGATAATTAATTCAATTTAAGTAGATTATATCAATCTATACCTACAATGCCAAAATTCATTAAAAGAAAAGTTCTGAAACCTTTAAAACTGAATATTTATAAAAACATTTCTTTATAAGTTATTCACCGACTAATTCTTTGTAAGATATTTAACATAAGCTATTTTTATGTACCTGAATAATTATTATGTATTTTAAGAATTTCTTGGAATAGCTTTAGTAGCAGAACATATCTATAAAAAATGCTTTTACTTACTTTCTATGATATCATACTATTAAACTTTATACTTTTGATGATTTCTTCATTAACTAACAAATATGCAATAAGCAAACTAATTATCTTACAAAAATTTCAATAGTTAAGAACAATTTAAATTGTTATCTAATATTAGTTTTAAAAAACTATAAGCAACTACGCAATACTTGTGTTAAGACTACGTTTAATTTAAACTATGATTTTAATAGTATATTTGTTAAATTAAATTAAACTTGTTAATCTCGATACTTTATTTTACCTTATAAACATTAATCATTGCACTAAAATTGCTATTTTAAACTTTTCATAGCCAATAAAAATTAAAGAAATTTTTGTTGTATTAATGAAAGTAATTAATGAATTGTATAACAAATTCCAGTATTTTTTGTCATTCTTTTGTAAATAAAACTGGTTTGTTAGTTTCATAAAAATGTGCGAATTTTGTATCTTCTACTTCAGAAGTTCACGAATATTATAAATTAGATAGCTAAAAATGCATCTCGTAATAATAAGAACAATTTATTATATTTGTACAACAGTGTATTTTAAGTATTTGTAGTTTTCTGGCAAACACTTAATTGGATAAATTAAAAAATTAAATGAAATAATTTTACAAGTTTTAATAGAAATAAATTCAATTTTCAAAATACATTTTCTTTGATTGATATTTTATCAAAATGTAGTTACTCATACCTCTTGGTATTTTTGTAACAAAAATCGATTATTTTAATTGGAATTTGGAAATTGGATATTCAAGTGTTCTCTCTTCGTATAGTTAAGTATGTATGTGCATTTTAGTACAAATAACTAATATCTAGTTTTGATTAAAAATATAAAAAATTTTTGTTAAACTTACAAAAACATATACACATTATCGGAAAGGTTTCACGTTTGAATGCTGCTGGGAAATATTTTTTAAATAGAATAATTAATCCTTATATACGACTCATTTTACGGATTATTCAATCCTTTATGTCATATGGAGACTGTGTGTCTTTCTTTTTTTAGAAAAAATAAGAAATTTTATTAATTATTTCCTTTTAAATACGAAACTAAAAAAAAAAACATTTTTTTCCAAAAAAGACAAAAAAAAACTTTCTCATTTACAATGTTTTCAAATGTTAAATTCAATCTTTTTTTAAAATATCTTCATTTTACAAGTTCAGTAATAACAGGATTTAAATATTGGTGACATATTACAAATCTATATTGCTTTTTGTACTTCGTGTTTCTCATTTCATAATTCTTTCTTTCACAAGCACACAATTATAACTATATTATGTTATTATTTATTGTGTAATTATTTTAAAATGACCAAAGATTTTTTATTATATGAAAACATTAATGTACTACAATTTGAACCTTTGAACTTTGAAATTTTTTAAACAAAAACCAATATGTATGTTTAATAAGTAATAAAATGTTTTGTAATCAATTTTGGATAAATATTTATGAAATTTTAAAGAAAATTTATGAAAATTTGGTAAGAAAAATCAATAGTAACTAGAATTTAAGCCAAAATTTGTATTTACAGATAAATGAAAACAGTACATTTAATTTAAGAGGAATTGTTCAGGTGTTTATTATTATTTCAAAAACATTATGTATTTTACATTATTATTTTACAAGAAACGAAGTTAATAAAATGATGTTTTAAATAGTTTTAAATACATTTAAATGAAACTAAGAGAAAATCAAAATAATTTAGTTTTTGTGTTAAATTATTAAAAGATTAATTAGTATTGGCTTTAATTTTTGAAAAAATAAAATAAAATTCAAGTGTTTTTTTTTTTTTTTTTTTTTACGCATGTTTGATAGTAATATTTGGATAAATTTAAAATCCTTACAAATTTTTTGTCTTCTAACTCATTATATAACGATTTTTGCTAAATAAAACATGTGAATTTAAAGTTACCCCCTTTGAGTTGTATTATACATTTCTCCTTTCTCATTTAAATGATATACTGAAAATAAATGTTAACCACACAGGTGTCCTAACTTCTAATTAAGATAAGATTTTACTAGGAGTTAGGGCACCTCTAAGCTTAACATTTATTTACTGTATATCATTTCCTGTATATCTTTGGTGAAATCTGCACTTAAGAGACCTAATTAAACTTCCTTTCCGTTACATGACTTTTTTTTCAAGTAAGATTTGTAAAACTACAAATAAATTTCTCTTATATTAAAGGAATTTAACTCATTATTATTAAAATATTTTCATTGCATTACCTTTATATAATTATCAAAATCCAAGATAGGATGCAGGATATTCTGCAGATAACTGTTAATGAAATAATTCCATTTCTGAAGGTCGTAAAATGAAATTAAGAAAAATTGAGAGAGAAGTTATTTAAATTGATAATATGTAATTCGCGTAAAATATTAACTAAAAATGTAAAATAAAATTTAATTAAATTTGAGCTTATTTAAAGGAGATTTTAATTCTTAACTGTAAGGCACTCCTTTTTTTCAACACTTTTTGCTTGTATAAAGTGTCGCTGGACTGAA
>JAPDSC010022784.1:29145-39772 GCA_026290005.1 Latrodectus geometricus
ATATATATATATATATATATATATATATATGTATGTATGTATGTAGAAATGCTTCGAATTGAGAAATCTTGCTCGTAAAGAACAAGGTATTTTGTTATATATAGGTGAGAGAATTATTGCTGCGTATAAGCGAAAAGCTATTTTCTATCTTATATAGAACAACAGTTTATGTTTTTCTTCTGAATTGCAAAATAAAGTGACAGTTTTACATGCATTATTTCTCGCTCCAATTTCTCTTTTTTATACATTTATACAAACTTCGCAAGAAGAAATATAAGGTACATAAAGAGACAGGAATTGTTTCTTTTATACTAAAAGATATCAAATTTTAAGAGAAAAGCGAATGACTAATGCCATGGTTTTTATTTCTGTTCACTTAAAAATGTCAAAAAGTAAGTAAGTGTATGGAAAACTTAAATTAAAAGTTTATTTTGTCTATAGATATTCTGAGAATATACGTTAAAACAATAGAAATCAGTGAATAAATGAGTTTAAAGTGTACCATTGTAAATATTTTGGTCACATTTCACAGTTGCATGGTAGTCGTGTCATTAATATTTGGCTGTTAAAGTGCAAGTTAGACTAAAAATACAAACAAATTTTTTATAAGATAGCGTTTTCTAGAGGCATAAAGTATGGGTTCGATTCCAGATACTGCTGAACACCTGGAAATGTATTTTTGCACTTCTGCCTGTGTCGAAGATAACCTCAATGACCAATGTATATTTATCAGTGTACTTAAAAATAAAAAAAAATAACAGAAAGTTAAAAAATAAAATTATTCGTCCAGCTTTTAAATTTTTAATTTTTTTGTGTGCTTCAAATTGGATTCAATAGTGTTTTCTCGTACCAATGTAAAACATTTGTTTGAAATATCATTATCTTTTCTTTTTTTATCATAAATACATGAAAAAACAATTGAATTGAAGTGGTACGCTAAGTAGACATTGTAACGCAATACTATTTTACGATATACACATTTCCTCAAATATTTTATATAAATCATATTTTTTGAGTCCCAATAAATACTTTATTAATAATGTATCAAAATGTACTTGATTGGAATGTGATTATTAATCACAATATTGATTCATAATGCAAATATATTAAACTTTTATATTTAACATTTATGTCATATTACGCTGCATAATATTTACTTTTTTGGCAGAATTACAAAAGAAATATAAACAGTATTAGAACTCAAGAAGTTAGTTCAAAGTATTTTACAAATTTGTGTGTGTTTACAATTTTAAATGTACTTGTGAAAAAGTTTGAAAGTTCAATATTTCTAATGGTTCAAATATAGCAAATAAAATTTGTAGCTAATTTCGGTCCAAATATAGCTCACATTTTTCATTAATTAAAGGTTTTTCCTAATTTACAGATCCAATAAAAATTTATTTATCCTATTTAGAAACTGTACTGTTATGAATGAATTTAAAATCAAGTCTGATTGTTGAAACTTTTTATACAAATCTGCACAAGACAACTCTAAATGACCAATTATTAAGCACACGTAAAGAAAATTTTCAAATGCGGAGAACAAAATATTCTGCAAACAGCTGTAAGGAATTAATTTTCATATTCTTAAATAGTGTACGAATTAATAATATTATATAAAAGTTTACAAGATGAATATTAATTATAAATGAATTAAGACACATTATTAATCTTTTATTTTTATTTCTGAGATCAAATTAATTATTAAATGTTAATGCAAAGTATTTAAATTAATCTGAGAATTATATTTTGCTGTATAAAAATTACGCAGTAAAAAGATCATAATCGGTGAAACAAATTTGTTTTCACAGGTTTTAACCATTCAACTTTATAATTTATTACAAAAAACTGGTTATTCCAAATCTTAAATTAATCTAATGCAATTTAAAGACAATATTTCGAATTTTTCGCCAATAAATCAGAGAAAATACAATTTTATATATTAAAATAATTTTCAGATATTTAATTATTATGATAATGTATTTTTACAAAATCCCGTATTTACTTGCATTTGTTAACATTTTTTAATTACTTGACAATTCGATCTATTTTTAAACACTGCATATATGCAATATTTTGGATAAGAAATTGCATATAATTTGTATTAAGGTATTAAAACATAAAATTTTGTTTTTGAAATTAAATTTAGGTAAATTAAAATCAATTTAAAAAGAAATTGCTTTTGAAATTTTCTTGAATATATTAACTGAAAAATATAAATCTATAAGCATATTTTAAAAATCTGATGCAGCTATAGCTCTACATAATATGTTACTTTACATAATTTATATAACTTTACATATATATATATTTACGAAATAAACATAATTTAATAAAGAACACGTAATTATTAATCATTATTAAATTATATTGCATTAAATTAGAATTTAAATATATTATCTCAGTGTCTTATTAATAAACAACATTTATAATTATAGAATTTCCTTTTATCTCAAAGAAACAAATTTTATTCACAACATTTATAAAAAAATCAAAAGAAACCATAAAATTCACAAAAAAAATATAAAAAAATTTATCGATTTTTTTAGTAATGAAACTTTATGTTTTTCTAGTGAAACCACACTGTTCATTAAATTTTATCAATACTGTAATATTATTCATTTATTGTTTTAGAACATTAAAAAAATCAAATCTAACAATTAAACTTTGTCTAAATATCAACTTTGGTAATTGGTAAATCAATATCTAGTAACTTATATAATAATATATAAATATATTTTGCTCAGACGTTGCTTTAAAAACTAGGTTAAATAATTAAATGCAAATTATGACAAAACTTAAATAATCATAAATTAATATAAACAATTCTATAAAAACAAATAAAAATTTTAGTTAAAATATATTTATTTATATATTTAAATAATTTTTCAATCAAATTTTTTAATATGCTATTTTTTAACACACTGTTGGTTTTTAAAGTCCAACACCAGAAATGAATTATATTGCAAACATGGAAATCACAAAGAAAATATAAGTTAGACTGTGAAATTTTAGAGTCCTTGGACATCAAAAGAATGATATTTTGAAGAAAAAATTGTGATGTGTATTTTTCATTCAAAAATTGCCTTTTAAGTATAGAATGTTCTTAGATTATGGTGTTATGTCTCTATTAACAAGATACATTGCTTACCAGAAAGTTTCAGGTTTTCGATAAACGCAAAACCTTTGTTAGAATTGAGATTATTGAATATGGGTTCTAATATTACCACACGCAATGTTCAAATTCCAACCAATATGAGACTAAAAATTCAATTAATTGATAACGGTTATAATTAACCTGCATGGACGATAGGAATGTTCTTCTGTGACTAACATACAAACGAACAATGTATTGTGGAGTTAGTCTTGTAAAACTGTACCACAACATTAGGGACCAATAAAAAGAAAATGGGCTTATCACAGATTAAAAAAGCTCCAGTATCCACTTCGTAATTACATCGGCTTCCCTCGACTCTGAAGCACACACACAGCTGATGAATCTAATACACGAGCAGCAAGAGACAAAATTGGATGCAGGATTGAATAATGCCTATTTTCACATGAGTTTCCTTTCTGTATTCAGCATTCTGATTGCCAAATACGTGCCAGTATTCGTCTCTTGGTTGTGAGGAACTTGTATCAAGTGCGATAAAATATTTAAATATTATTATAATTTTAACTTCTATACATTATTTTTTTCTTAATGAATGATATGAAAGTATACAATTTCTATGGTTTGTTTTAGAACAACTATTATGTTCTAAATGTATTAAAATAGCCTGTACAATTTAGAAAATGCATTTCATTAAAGGAGAAATTAGGCTGAATAGTTTATACACAGTATAAGGATAAAGAAAATGTTATTTATAGCTCATTGAATTTTGTCAGTTCATTAAAAATTAGTTTAAAGGATAATATCTATATTTTTAAAATATATTTTTCCAGTAATAAAAATATTATCAAAAAATCTGTTTTTAAAATAATTTAGGCTTTCTTTATTTTTATTAAAAAATAAATTAGGAAACTAATGGAAAAGAGATAACATTTCTGTGAAATAGTTTCTGTAATTAGTTTAGTGAAATAATTTAGTGAAATAGTTTAAATAGTTTGAATAATAGAAAAATTCTGATGGATAGTTTAAAATAAGAATTTAATTTCATTGAAAGCATGATAGAATTTCATCTACATGTAAAATAAAAGACATCTAGCCTTTAGCCCATTTATTTACATTTACAAATTTTAATATTTTTATTTAATACTAAAATATTATTGAAAGTTGTAGTAGATAATGATATACAAAAACATTAGAAAATATAATTTATAATAAAATGGAAAATACTAAGATTATACATTTTAAAAAAACGTGAATCATATCAGTAACTTATAATATTATTAATGTACAGGGGATATCGTATAAAGTTTAAATTTTCTTTTCAAGACTTTTATTTTTTTTCCAGACTTTTATTTTAATTCCTCGATACGCATGTATATTGGAAGCATTTTACTGACAAACGAATTCATTCCGGAAGAATATGAAAGCACTGTTTTTCAAAAAAAGAAAAGGAAAATAATAAGGAGTTATAAAATGAAAATACGTACATTATATCTTTAAAATAAGTTTGTATACAGAGAATTCTGTTTATCCCATAAGTAAACTCTCGATTTTAAAACTTCGGAAGATTTCTTTTGGATAAAGGTATTTTAAGATCTAAAACGAAAAATATAGTATTCTAGATTTGCATTTTGAATATCTAGTCTAAATTGTGGTTGAATAGAAACATTATTTTACAAAATTTCTCAAAAACGAATTTACATGGAGAATCTACAGAAACATATTTTGAAGCGTGTAATTTTTCAAATGTTTGGATCGATGATATTCAATATTTTTATAAAATATATTTTTCAAAATAATAATTATGAAACTTATTCATTTTTATTTTTAAAAAGGAGTAATAATAGCAAACAAAAAATTCTTCATTGAAACTAGCAAAATAAATTTTTTAAAATGCTGAGAAAT
Source organism: Latrodectus geometricus (assembly GCA_026290005.1). Classification (NCBI taxonomy): domain Eukaryota; kingdom Metazoa; phylum Arthropoda; class Arachnida; order Araneae; family Theridiidae; genus Latrodectus; species Latrodectus geometricus. Next base: position 34,163 of record JAPDSC010022784.1, read on the forward strand.
ATATCACAAAATTTAAATATAAATTAATCAAGACACGTAAGCATTATATTATAACTTTAAATGCAAGAAGTAGCGTTTGTCGTCGTGTTTTTTAATGTACGTAGGGTTATTGAAATATGACGTAGTCGCATTGCTCTCCAAGTTAAATGATATCTCTGGATTAGATTGTGCAAGTCATTTTTAACCCTTGATTCTAAATTGTTATGACCCGCTTGCTTTAGGCAACCCACAATATAAAAGTGCCATCACTTACATTCCATGTAGAAGTAAACTGGAAATTAACAAATGCCTGTGAACTGAAAAAAAATTTGAAATACAAAAATTATTATTTTTCACACAAAAAGAAAATAATTAAAATTTAAGAGAATCAGTAACAACAAAACTACATAAGCTTAATTTCTTTTAACTAATATTAAATGTACTACTTTTGTCCAAATAATAATAAATAATATCTTATGAAATAAAACTGATTAAAGTCTTCATTTTGAGAAATTAAAAAAAGAAGTATATTTTTTGACAAGAATGCGTTTTATGAAATAAATTATATTTCTTCTAATTGAAAAAATCTGCAATTTATTTCACGTTTTTGAAATTTATCAGGAACGTTTCCCAATAATTAATAGTACAAAACACATTTTAAATTTATTTGTAATCCAAAATTTGCGGAAATTTCAAATAATTGGAGATACATATGGTTGATTCTAGAAATTATACTTCTATTTACAATGATTAAATATGCAAATTTTAATTACATTGTTTCTGTTTCTTTAAAATTACGAAAATAATTTAAAGTAAATATTATTCTAAAATTTTCAAACTTGAATTGCGTTTTCAATTCATATAAAATATTGCAATTAATTGGTATTTTCTAACTGATGCCTGCAATAAATTATAAATATAAACTTCATATTCGGTAAAAAAAATTTAAATTTAATGGAAGATAATTTAAAATTTATAACAAGCAATTCTTTGCAAATTTCATCTTGTTTCTAAGTTATTGCATTAGTAATAAGTTTATTTATCATGGTTTTCTTTAATTTTCGAAAATCTTCTTCAAAATGAAAAATAACATAAATAAATAACAATCATATTTCAACCATAAAGAGAAAGAAATTTGTAATTGAAGAAATTTTAAACAAACAAGTATTTCAATAAATAATTTTGAAGGAGTAATTTAATTTAAAATATGAATGTAAAAATTCAAAATAGTATTAAATTATGCTTGAAAGTTATAATTTGAATATTTGGATTTAAGTTATACTGTTAGTTGATTTATAACTATCAGATAAGGGTTTAAAATTTTGTTAACTTATTATATAAATACATCTTAAAATCATCCATAATAAAAAAGAATTTTATGTAATTAATATATGTTTTGTAATTAATTACCTATCAAAATTATTATAGAAAAATATCGTGCTTAGAAGTGATTAATACATCTAAATAAACATGTTTAAGTAAAAAATAAAACATTTTGACTTTTAAAATGATATAAAGAAATAATTTATTCTTATGTACTTTGAATGGAGCATATATATTAGAATTTTGTTTTGCTTCAAAGTGTTACACTATTCTTCATTTTATTTATACGTTCAACTGAACATTTTTAGAAGTTTAAAAATATCCATGATGCTAACAAATTGCTTTTAAAACATCTGCTTCTTTATTAATAATAAAATAACTATTTTATGAAGTAAAATAGCTCATTCAATAGTGGAAGTTGCAGTTAAGCGTAAAATTTGAACATCAATGAGTGTTATTCTTTATTAGTTTTAAACAAAACAAAGGAATATTTATGCGCTTGTTCTATCGTAAAACCGGAATTTATTATCTGGAACAAGAAATTTCAAAATTAGACAAGTATAGTCTTTCAGTATACTCTTCGAACCGCATAAAGTAGCGGTTTTCTTTTCAAAAGCAGCAAACACAAATTCTGCTACATATTTTACAGAAGCTGCATCTTTTCTTTTTATGGTATTCGAAGCCAATTAGTTTGCAGGCACTTCTTAAAATAAATTTGAACAATGTTGTGATCAGGTTTATTATTTAGATTTTCAGTCTTTAAGATAGGTCAGGCTCTTTTATTTAGAGTTTTGTAGTACGTTATAACATTAAAAATAAAATATACATTTTACAGTAATTTCCCTTCTTGTATAGTAATTTAATTGTAATTTAATAAATATACAAACAGCCGCAAAACATCATTGTTGGATAAAGATACTTTAAAATAATTTAGTATTGTTAATATTATATACAGTAATTTTATTAAAAAAAAAGCCGTAAAATTTTTATTCATTATTAGCTAATATCAAAATTTTCTTTATATGTAATAATTTAAATTTTTGTGATATATCCAATTAATCAAAAAAAAAATATTATGATGCTGTTTAAAATGAAAGATGCCACTCTATCTTTTAAAAATTACCAAGTATTAAAAAACATATTTTAATGAATAAAATAATAAGCTAAGATCTGCTTTGTCAGGAATACCTAATATCAAATAACTTCTATTCAGCAAATTAGATTTTCCTATTAAAACTAATTATGATAAACATAAATATAAAATCTTATTCATTGACCAGATTCTTGTCAATTTTTTATACTCGAAACGGTATAATTTTATTTATAAAAAAATTAGCTTTTCAAATGTAACAAATTTTAAAAAATATTGTCTGTATATGAACACAAAATATATTAATATACATTGCAGATATAAATACGATTGTTATTTCTATGAGTAACATTTTGGAACAAAAATATGAGCTATTTGAGAATATTTTATTAAATTAAAAAGAAAAAAATAATCCAATGCAAAAGCTATACATTTACTTTATTCTTATCTTTAAATTAGGTAACATTTCATGTTACGTATTTGATAACAAAATAATTTGTAATGCACAAGTTATTAAATTAATCTACAAACGATCAAAAAGTCCGACTACGAAAATTAGAAAGTTATCAAGTTTATCTCGTTACCAAACTTCCAATATTTATTTTGGGAAATGAGATAAAATCAAAAGAAAACTTTATTACAAAATGGAAGCAGGAAATAAGATAACTTTGGAATCGGGAAGGAAAGCGAGATCAAATCTAATATTTTCGATTTTCTTTGATGCTTATAGAGAAGGAGAACATCCGACGATAATTTTTATTAGAAATTTTGTTATTTTAGAAAAAAAATCTTATTACCTTGAGATTGAAAATTAAATATTATATACATAGATAAAATTATTGCTAAAAGCTGTTTCATTCTTATATTTTCAAAAGTAAAAGTGTAAACTTTTGAAATTTCCTTTTGTGCGATTTTATAAGATAATTACATTTCTATTTGTTATTATTTGAAAATAAAATGATACATTTCTTTAAATATACATTAAATATTACTTTAACAATAAGTTTAGCAGATTAGAACATTATGCTATTCGTGGATACTAAAAATTTATAATTTAGATCATTATTTTCATAACTGGCTAATTAGGAAAGTCTTCATTAACTTATTTTAAGATAAAAAAATCACCAGTTTTGTGAAATATATTACTGCCAACATTTTAATTAACGGAATAAAATTTATTAACAACAGAATTAAAATTTTAATAAGGCAGATATTGTAATACATATTTTTAAGAGTATAAAATTATAAATTCCCAAATTAAAACAAATATTTTCTTCAGGGGTTACATGAAATTAAATCAAAAAATTATTTCATTTTTTAAAAAATGTATTAATCAATTTTTTTTCAGATTTTAAGACAAACATTAAAAAAATTAAAAAATTTTAAACACTTAAAAAATTTTAATCAATTTCTTGAATACACTGACTGAATATTCAAGCTTCGTCTAAAATATCAAAACCACTTATTGTAAGCTTTAAAAACTCACTTTACACATATGAAAAACCACTTTATCAAACAACAAATATATTGTGTAAAATATTGTAACAGTAAGTGTATTAGATAAGGAAATTTTCACTCAGCAGAAAAAATTTCAGGAATTTAAATGCTTTATAATCAACATGTTTTTATGTAAACATATTAATCAGCTTTGCATACAAACTGATACAGAATTTCAAGATTGCCCTGCAGGAAAACATTGAGGAATAAACCAAAATAAGTTTCAATAAACATGTCATTTCTTCGGATTTATTCCGAAAAAGGAAAATTATATATAGTATCTATTGTTTAAACAAAATTAGAAAATTATGATTAAATTTTATATTTATAAAGGAATCAAATCTTTGAATTTTAATAATAAAAATTTTCGTTTCGGTATCTAAAGAAATATAATCTACGAGGAAAAAAATCATGAATAGAGTACATTGTTTAGTTGACTTTTAATGTTTTATTCAACTTAAAAATTTTTGTGCCTCTTTTAATTAATTTTTATTGCAAAACTCATCACTAAAAAAAAATTTGTGTATAGTAAATTTATGGCTTCTTAAATGAACTTTTGCTTAATATCATAGTATTATAGAATGAAATTTTTAATCGACTGTTGGTTAAAATAAAAAATGATAATCATTTAAAAATTTCTTAATACATGTTTAGTTATAACAATAATCAAACAATAAAACTTCTAGTAAAATAAATTAGTAGTTTTAACTCTTTTTGACTTTAACCATGGAATGGAAAACAAAATTAACTACAAACTTTGTAAGAACACTTTAATAGAATACTAGAAATGATATTACCAAATTTCAAGATTTAAAGTAGTACTATTCATAACATGTATTTTATAAATGAACTAAAGCTGAGACAAAGGAAATTTTATTACTTATTACAAAATATAAAGCTTTCTTAATCCGGTTCAAAGCTGAAGTAAGTAGTGAGAATAACAATCTAATTAAATTGAAAGTTATATATTTTATTTTAATCCTACGATTAAAATAATGCGATTCAGTAATTTAAAAGGTAGAGTTAAGACACGTTAATTTACTTTACTTGTCAACATACAGTTACTGTAAATACAAAAAACAAATTCAATTGTGTTCTAGAATTTAACTTTTCTTTTAGCCAATAAACTTTTGTCAAGTAATATTTTAACTAAAAATTATTGTTCTTCACTACATTCCATATATTACTTTAATGTGTACTTTCTCAGCCATTAAAAGTAGATAACGCTTAATGGAAAGTTACGTTAACTTTCATCTTAAATAGAAACAATGTTTAAAAAGATATCACCATGATACTGAAGTCAGAAAGTATTAGTAACAATGAAAAGTAGGTTTGCAGTATGTACTTAAGAAAATAAATAAAAATATTTCTTATTTATGTCATACATTTGTAGTTCAGACTATCAATATATATTTTGCTATACAAAACTGTAAATGAATTAATAAATTAGAGTTGGTGATTTAAGATTGTTTGTAATGTTTTCGATAAATATGACAACAATTATTTAAAAGACATGCTTTATGTGATATATGTATAAATTATCTATAATTTATAAAAAATATTAGTTCATAAATCTAATTTAACGTCATGAGATAAAAAAAAGTGTAGCATTTATGGGCAATGTGAATTGTTCATCTTAATAATATCTTTGAACTAATATCTTTTGCTGTAAAAAAAAACATTTTTTGCTTATAAATCAACATTGTATGACCTTAAATCAA
>JAPDSC010022785.1:0-12887 GCA_026290005.1 Latrodectus geometricus
GATGAAAATATTATTTAAGTTATACTGTTGTAATAATTAAATTGTGAAATTTTAATAATTTGTATTATAATTATACATTTTTTAATAAAAACCTTGTAATATATTAAATTTTATTTATTAATAATGATATAAAATCTACAATCATTTTTTTTTATTTGATAAAAAATGTAATTTTAAGCTTTTTATAGTTTAATTTACAATGATCATTTTTTAGGGAAAACATCGAAAATTTTCTAAAAGTAATGTAAGTTGTTGAACAAAAATGAGAAAACTATATAAAAATGTTGAGGAATTGAAATATTGTTAGCCTCTTTCCCTTTTGTCTTTTGTTGAATTCGATCAATAAGAATACCTATTCTTGCCCATGAAACAAAAGAAACGCATGAGTCAAGAAATATTTTCATCGACTTTTACTCGCTCATTGAAGATGTGATGTAAAGGAAAACAGAAGATTTCTAGCTATCGATAATCGATTCATTTTCTCTAGGCTACACTAGCTTTATGAAAAACTTAAAAATATTATTTACTAGAACTTGTGTGTTTGTGTGTGTGTGAATTTGGTTTCTTATAACTCACATAAATTCATTAGAAATTATTTAGAAAATTGTTTCCAAAGATTTCTTAAGAGATAATAGTGATATAAATAATTAAAATTTTTTTTGCTTAATGCATTCGATAGATTTAATTTGCGCATACATCTATTTTTACTGTAAAATCAACTTAGAATATTTCATAGAATTTTTTTAGAGCCATGTACTTGCTTATATATTATAATTTATTATTTGTTCATATATAATTTACCCTGTACATACCCTGTACATATCAAACACTAGTGTTGCATGCTTTTCTCTACATTAATTTAATTATTTATTAAATTACATTTTATAAGTTTTGATTAACAGTAAAACGTATTAAAGTACGCACTTTGAGGTATGTATGTTGCGTAGGCATTTTTATATACATTTTATTTTTGCGCAAGTTTATTGATGTGGCAATGAAAAAATTATGTAATAATTAAAGTTTCGTTTATTGGATACTAAAACTTAGAATTAATTATTCTTCAAAATTAAATTGTTCATTTGTTCTTAAGAAACTTTTAAACTGATTAGTTTTGACTAGGAGAGATTAATTCTTAACTGCTTTGTTAAAATAAAAACTCGACAAATTAAACAACAGATTTGCATTTTATCAAGGAATAAACGAATTCTTTTTAATTTACATCCTTAAAACTCTGAATTATTTATTTTACTAAAATAAAGTAAAATGAGATATAAAACGCCTGTGCCCCCGAGTTAGAATAAATATATTTTTCAGCCCTTATTTACAATTCTATTACTATTCTTTCCTTAATCTCGAAAGCTCTTAAGACTGAAGGGCATATGCGATTTGTTGAAAACGAACAGATGAAAAAATCGTGAACTGAATGATATTTACATTTGTTACTTTAGGAAATCAATAATAGGCATGAACCATAAAAGTATATATCTGAATATTGAGTGTTATGAATGTAATTTATTTTAAATTTTAAGTAGGTAAGTAAGTAACTATTAAGATATTATAACGTTTATTAGCAAGTTATTATAAATTTAATATTTGGATAACGTACAATGGCAATTCCTTATTCGATAAATCATTTTGAATCATTTGTGAAATGTGTATGCAAATAATATGATAATGATATAGATAAATTTTATCTTAATAATTAAAATAAAATTCTGCAGGTGCGATTTTTATGAATCACTTCTTCTATAAATAAATTTTTTTAATAAAATTTAAGTGTTTACTTTTATTTGCAAAAATATTATTGTGAAATGTATTTAAATAATAGAAATAAATTTATTAAATTGATTCTATTTGTTTTCACTTAAGTATGAAAATTAAAAATATCTATTTATAATTTTTTCGTAAGTCATTTTAAAGTGAGTATTTAGAAGATGTTTCATTATAGAGTGAATATAAAACAAATTGAAAATTATAAGAAGTCCGAATTTATATAACATAATTTAAGTGTATAAGAGTTAATGCCTAAAACTTATTCCTTTTTGATATCATTGTTGTGATATGCTTCTGTCATATATTTTGTGCATGTTTTTAATTTTATGACATAAAATATTTATAATTATTACGAGATATGAAATGATTATAAATAACATTAATATATTAAATATCAATATATTTATGTTATTCATCATCATTTCCTGTCATAAAAAGTTGTTAAAATAACAACTTTTTTATTTTGAAAATCATATTGAATCAAAAATTAAACTTTTGATCAAGCACGTCATAATAATTCATAAATTTTCATATCATTAAATAAAAGTAAAATGCAAATCATATCAAAACTTTAACACTATATTATGTTAAATTTATTTTGTGATATTTTAATAATTTTTAAAATTGGAAAACACATGTTAAATTTATATACATAAAAGAAGGAAAAGCAATGTTTAAATATAACTTGAATGTTTGTATTACATAATGTTCTATTCTTAGTGTGTACTTTATCTTATCCATCATTTTAGAATAAATATAGTTAAGCACACATATACACAATATTTAACTCATATAATAAAATATTCATACTACTAATTGTTTTTAATAGCTTAAATGTGTTAGTTTTACACATTTTCTCTTTCAATACCAGTATTTAACTATAAAATTAATTTTAATAATATCATTCCCTTTTTTTATAATTTAATATAGTTATAGCACCTAAAATTAAACTTAATATTTATAAATTATAAACAAACCCTTATAAAATTTTACATTCTACATAAAGTTCTTATATTTCAAACTTAGATTGTAGTTTGAATTACAATCGAAGTCAGTTCTGCGGAATATTCACAGATAACCCAGTTTATATATAACTTTATTTGAAATATCTTAAATTTATTCCAAAAGTACTGTAAGTTGCTGAATTATTCTTTTCACTCCACTTCCTAGATAAATTTAAGTTTGGGAGACATGGAAACTATATTTATAGATATTGAGCAGTTTCTAAATTAATTTCTATTGTATAGTCAAACTGAATGACTAGATTCCTGATTAAAATTTGGAGAATACGTTTCACAATAACTTATTTTAAAGATTAGATATTCCGAAACCATGAGGATTTGATTAAAAGGATGCTTATTCCTGCACCAATTGATATGAGAATATGCATATTCTTAATTCAAAGCATTACGATACTTCATTTTCTATTAAAATAAAATAGTTTTAATAGTCATTTTGAAATTGATTACTAAAGTTGTAAGAAAATTTATAAAGAGATATATAATTTATAAAAGTTGCAAGATATATATATATATATAAAGAGACGAGAGTTATTTTAGTTAGTAAATTATATTTTAAAATTAAAAATGCTGATGTAAAGTTACATTTTATAATATGGCATTTTTTAATTTTTTTATAACTATTATAATCGTTTTTTATTTTTCCAACACAAATAAGTTTCTTAAACATTTCATGAGTTGTGAAATGCCAAAATTTTTAAGTGAAAACTCAATTTCTTACAGAAATTAGCATTTTTAATCCAGATTAGAAAGACATATATTCTATTCCATATAGGTCCCTCTAATCTGGATTAATTTGTGTTAATCACAATTTGGGTTATAGATTAACCAAGATCATTAGTACAATTAATGTCTCATATTTATGAATACGACCAAAGATTTTATTTAAATAGTTTATTCTTAAAATCCTAAAAATATGTATTATGTTTATTCATTACATCATAAATCGACACATTTCTATTTTTCTTGCTAGCTAACATTTTTTTAGATAAGAAAAAACAATTAATTACATTTAGAGAATCATATACTATCTTTTGTGTTAATTTATTGGTTACTCAGAGGCATTTGAGCTTGTGAAGGATTAAAAAAAACACACAACCTAGAAAGGAATTAATAATGTCAACTAAATTTATTGTTAATTTTCCTTAACTTTGGTCATAATTACTGTTTATTTTAAGCTTTTATTTTGAGACAGATGTTAGAGATATTAACTCAAATTTACAAAAAAAATGTATCATCACTAGACTGATATTAAAATTGAATTAATTTAAATATTAACTATTCATTTAAGAAAGTGCTGTAAAAATTACGTTAATTAAGAAAAACTTTATGCGTAAAAGAAAAGCAAGAGAAAAGAATTTCATTTTTCTACAAATAGTAATTCAATACTTTATTTGAAAATTCGACAAGCTTAATAGCAAAAAAATGTACATTTTTTTCTTTAAAACTCCACATTAAATTTAATTAAAATAAGCAAATTTTTGTTTGAAAATTCCAAGTTTAATCGAACATTCCAAGTTTAAGTTTAATTGCTTGGAAAAAGACTATTTTTATTTGAAAATTTCACAAAGAATTTAAGAACTTACACTTAATTCTTCTTTTTAATGGAAAGAATTGATAATTTTTATTCAGACAATTCTTAAAGAAGTCAATTAATATGAATTGCTTTGTAATATTTGAATAACCATTTTGTAATTAGGGGACTCTTGTTAAATGTAAAATTACTTTTACGAATTAATTAATTTATCTCAATGTATTCGATTATCTTTTATTTCAGATACTAATTTTATCATTTAATTGAAACGAATTTTTATGACGTGTAATGCTGTTACTTTAAATAATTACTTTTGTATGAAAACTGAACCATAATGCACTACAAAATGTAGTTGTTTAATATCTGCTTGAAGCCAGGATTTTTTAATATAACATACTTCATTTTAAAAATATTTGTTACTAAATAAAAAATACCAATAAAATAACTATATTTTTTCACATCATGATCCTGATTTTTGTAAGGAAATAATCATTTAAAACCTTTATAACTAAACTTGAATCCGATTAAAATGAAATCATTTTATTACAACATAAGCTTTTATGAATCATTTTTAAAACTGTCATATTAATTCCACATTATAAAAAGAAAATTTTAATTCAAATAAACCTTTTTTAAATTGAAGAAAAAACTAAACAAAATCATAATTAAAACTGTTCTACAATAGAAAATAGATAATAGACACTTTATTAATTTTTAATGATTATAGTAATCCATAAATTGTATGAATAGAAATTTTTATATGGTTACTCAAAAATTTGTTGTAGAAGTAGAGTTTATTGGTGAATGAAAATCAAAAAGGAAAACAGTTCATGAGAAAAAAAAAGTTCGTAGGAAATTGTTGCTTATTTGAATTCAGAGAAAGTTCGTGATGTTCAATGAAGAAGTGATCGATAGAATTTCCACTAACTTTTCCTTTATGGAAGAGTAATTGTTGTTCACATCATATTCCCTGCTGCCATTGCGAATAAATGTCCATATAGGGATTCAACTATTTGTTAGTTATTGGAGATTTTATTTTCGAACAAATAAATGCTTTTATGAAAGGTATCTTAGAGGCTTAATACGTTCCCATTATTATTGTAGTTTTATAGATATTATTAGTATTAAATGCTTTTTTATTGTAATTTGCTTGATAAAAAACCTAAAAAAATTACATTAAAGGACATTGAAGTACAATTGTTTATTATAAACATTATTTTTTCATTCATACAAGAATTAAAATAAAATTCACATAGTTTGAAATAGAAACCTTAATATGTTATTTAGGAGTGAATGCGGTTATTAAATATTTTCAATATGAAAGATGCATTTATTAGGGTAAGAAAAGATATTTTTCAATCCCTATATTTTGATATTGTATAATGTATTTTAACTAAATTTTTAAATATTTGATAGATTTGTTAAAAATAATTTAACATTTATGGATTAAAATGTTTGAACACAATTTTAAATATGGAATAAAATATATTCATTAGATATATGTATACTAACATTCTTTGATAAAGGGTTTTGTAAACTGCTATTGGAAGACAAAACGCATTATATAAACATCTCGTTATTTAAGGAAAAAAATACAATATACAGACTTATTCACATGAAAATGTTTATATAAACACATGTTTGAAAAACTAGTCCTCAAAACAAATCTTCAGAACAAAGTCTTCCAAATAAAAATCAAAAGTAGTTTTGAAAAAAGTTTTTTCAAAACTACTTATGATTTTTATTTGAAATGAAAAATTCACAAATAGGGAATTTATTTTTCAAAAATGAAAATTGTTTTTATTTCCAAATTTCTGGTGTGATGCTAAGCATTTCGACACCACATAGTGGATAGTTTATACATTCTATATGCTATTTATTTTAAAACATTAAATAGTGATTTAGTAATGTGTTTGGATGGAAATTTTATGGATAGAAGGTCGTATTTGTTTTCTACATGACAGAAAACCTGGAAAAAATACAAGCATCCAACCCGACAAATAACTAACATGAAAAAAGTGGAAACGTAAGTCTCATTTCTCATGATTTAACCATGGCTGGAACAGTGTGGAAGAAATTTTATTCAGAAGAAAGCAGGCCCAAAAGCAGGCCAATGAACCGGTGATTTTACACCAATTCATTTCTTAATGTAATGTAAAAAATCATTTGACCATTTTTTAATTTTTGCTTTGCTTGTGTAAATGCTTTAAAAAAATGAAAGACTTTTGCAGAAGTCCAATATTTCAGTTGTATTTTATTGGTTCGAAACAATTCTTTACAAAATGTTCTTTAAAACCTTGCATATACTCAGAAAAAACTAAATTTGCAAGTTTTGTATGATTATTTTTAGTTACGCCAGCTACACACTTCTAAGATTAATCTTATTTGCCAATTCTTTTAAAGGCAATCCCCTGCTACAGCATTCTTTTTAAAAACATAGTCTAATGTCGTCGTAACATTTGAGAAAATTCTTGCGCCAGGAAATGATTGGCATTCCGGTAATATGGTTGATCCTTCAGCACCACAGAGAGTGCGGATCAGGCCCACATGCCACGCAAACTGGGATTAGAAAGCATCAAGGCGAGACACCAAAAGTAATTCCCAGAGACTTCTTGGAGATTTGACTCGTCTGCTCCAGAAGTGGAAGATAGTTGAGTTGAAAAGATGAACATGTTATTTATTTTTGCATCTTCCCCTACTTTTTTTATCCTCTTTTATTTAAAAGCTATTATTTATTATTTTGCTTGTGCATTTTAATGTATAAAATACTTTTGAACTATTTTTAGGTGTTTTTTAAATTCTAAAATAATGTCCAATAATGGTAATCACAAGTAAAAAATTTACATTTAAATAAAGATGTAGTCTTTATTCCTTAAATAAATTTGTAACAGATTAAAAAGTTAAATATTTTCAAATTTTCTTAAGATATTTGTTATTTAAAGAATGAATAAAGTTTTAAAATAAAGTATCAAAAGTTTTCATAATATATATTAGTTGAAAATAGGATGATTTTTATCCTCTTTATTTTTAAAATAATTCCGCTTAATAGTAATTAATGCAAAAATTCTGAAGATTTATTTTAATTTTCGTAATTTTTAATGAAATAATTTAAAAATGATATAAATGTTTTGATAGAAGTTTCTAGGAAAATATTTTCAGAAGGCAATTTGTAAAGAAAGTCCTTTGTTTTAAAATAAAAAAAATTGCGGAAAGAAATGAATTGCTTCTCATCAAATTCTTAACATCCAAGTTGAAAATTTCGTTGCCGCGGAAATAAAAACATTTGTTTTCATCATCGATAATCGATTCAATTGTTCAACTCAAATGTTGCTTAAATAATCGCCAAAACAATAGCGTGTTCTATTCGATCGATTCAGTTATTCAAAAAGTTGTTCGTACATGACCTAAATAATTAGAATTGTCATTAATTAAGGAATATTTATACCAGATGCTAGAATATTCCTGTCAAACTATGTGCTTTACAAAACTTGTTCTTTTATAGTTATTCGCTGCCTAATGGTTTAGATTCTTCTGTTGTAGTATTGAATTCAATCTAAAATTTAATTTACTGTAGTGCTTATATTTTAAATAAGATTTAAAATATTTTGATTTGTACAGTTAACTAAAATTGTGATTTCTGTCGGTCACAAATATGCTTGCCAAAATATACAATAAATATTATTTATTATTGCAAACATATTTGATATTATTTAATGTTTATTTAATAAAAATATTTAATGATTGAGACAGACACATTTCGAATTCAATATATATTTTTTTGAATTACATATAATAAATATAATAACCAAGCATGCAGTTAAGTGCAAGTCTATAGTTTCTACCATAGATATATATGAATGACTTAATATCATCCATCGTTTTAAAATTTCACATGCCTATTAGTTTTTTTAAAATACGTATGAATTGATAGTATCATTCATTATATAGTTATATTTTTTGATAATAATGTGTAAATGTATAATTGTTTAGTAATTTTTGTGAGCTTGTTTTTTTTAGATAAATAAATTTTTTTTATTAAATACAATCGTTCATTTGAAATATATCAAATCGCAATTCAATACGTCAATTAATGCAGTAAAAATTTATATTCAAATTTCTATTCTTGTATTTGAATGCAAATCAGATTGTTCAACCTCCATTAAGAAGTTGAATGGTCGAATGAAATACTTATTATGAGTTCTTATTTACGCACTGAAGTAAGTCAGTAACAAATAATTTTTCAAATATAAGTTTTCTATTGTTCGATCTCGAAATAAATGTGAATATAGTAATTGTAAGAGTACATTATATTATTTACTGTTGCTTCTAAATAAATATTTTTTAATAAAAATGCTTTAAATTCAGTTTCAATGAAATATTATAGAGAATTATATTTTTTCTTATTTAAAAATAACTTGAATTAAATACTCAAAATATATTTTATTTAGAATTATTAATTACTTCAAAATATCAGTTCAAGTACGGATAGTCATAAAATAAATTATTAGGAGTATGATGCTAATAAGGAAGCCTGTGCAAAACAAGGTATTTTGCACGCACTCTTTAGAGCATTAAATCCATGACACGTTGAATTAACATTGTGCGATTCTAAGTAATGAAGATAGAATGATGTTAAAGTGCAACTTATAACGACAGCTCAGAGTATCTATCTAATTATTGAATGGTTGATGACATCAATTAACTATTAATATATGTTACAGATTTTTTGTATAATTTAATAGTCTATTATTTAATATTATGGAAAGACTAGCATATGCCTGTTTACGAATTTATTGTTATTGGCTCCCATAAAGAATATATATATTTATTATTCTATAACAGTATAGAATAATAATGGATTATATACTATTCTATAGATTATTTTTCCGTATAATTTACTATTATTGTGTAGATATCTTATTATTCATAATTTATATAGGTTTATTATTGACAATTTAGTTTGACATAATTTATACCTAAATTAACAGTTTAAGTTTCAATTTAATTTGACACAATTATTAGTCTATGATATTTTTCATTTAAATTCTTGAATACAATAAAAATAATCGTAACTTTTAATGGTTAATATGTATTTTAATATGTAATAGGAAATTGTATAATAACATACTAGTTAAAGGTTTTAATGAAACAAAAATTTGTGCAAGATTTTACGCAGATTTGTTTTCATTATTAAAAGTAGCGGATAGAAAAACGGAAAAGTATACAAAATATTTCAAATTTTAAAGCATTTACAACAAACTATACACATAACAAACAAATAACTGAAGCAGTTAAAGTTAAATACTTTTTTAATTTTTCAAATTATTCATTGCATGCTACGAAATTTTTTAGTTAATATTAATTAAAATCATTTTCTTTTTTGATTGATTTACTGACGCAGTAAATTAAGATATAATAGATTTAAATATTTACTTATAAATATATTATATATTTAATAAACGTTTAAATATATTTAAGTACACCGCAGGTAGGGACTGAGAAGCGATCGGTATTAACCTCTTAAAATTCATTTTCTCATTAGATTCATTGTAGAACATACGGATCTCCTATCAATTGATGTTTTTCTAAAACTAATTGAAAAAGGTCCAATTGAGTATTTTTTACACAATTACTGATATGCTTCCCTTCAAAGATCAGCCTTTATAAAGCAGATCTGCAACCTCTTTTCCTCGCAAGGCATGATAGTTTAATACAATATTTCCTAACTGACAATATTTCAATAATTGAATGACAATTTAATATTTCAATAAATTTTCCAGCATAAAACGGAGCAACAAAACTGGTATTTACCTAGATAAAGGGACGTGAAACGAAAAACGAAAGAAATGCAATCCGTTCAGCTTAGGTAAGTTGGAGCAATTAATTTCAATAAATGTGGAACCTCATTATCTTCATTGTAACTTAAATACTTGCAATGAACTTTTGATTGCTAGTTTCCAAGATTTCCTTTTTATCTCTCTTAATAAGAACGACAGTGTTCTTGACTTATTTAAAAAACTGTTCCTAAAAATTATTAATATTTCTCTAAATAAGTTCAAAATCTATACTGATGACAGCAA
Organism: Latrodectus geometricus; assembly: GCA_026290005.1. Taxonomy (NCBI): domain Eukaryota; kingdom Metazoa; phylum Arthropoda; class Arachnida; order Araneae; family Theridiidae; genus Latrodectus; species Latrodectus geometricus. The sequence goes on from JAPDSC010022785.1 coordinate 10,407, forward strand.
AATAAATATAGGGGCAGAATGTGAAATTTATATAAGAACACCTCGAGAGAAATACTCTATAAACCAACGTAACGCAGTTTCAGTTCCATATTTCTAAGCCAGCTAATTGCAATCAACATAGGACTGAAGAGATTCCTAAGCTAAAGCAATTATGGTGTGGAGATCTCTAAATTCAATCTGATACAGAAGTAGTTAAACTAAATATCTCAAAAATTGGGCCCAAATTGGAGATAAAACCAGTTTATCTATCCAATAAAAATAAAAACTCATCTCTCACCAGCACAAAATATATTTTAAATGGATTTCTTTCCATATTAATAACAACGGAAATTAATTAGATAAGATTCTTGAAAGAGAAGGGCCAAGTCCATCTTGTCCCCTTGACCTCAAAATTTAATATTTAGAATTATTCTAGAGGCAAAAGGCCCGAAATAAAGACTAATGGTTAATACCTCCTCTTCACATCTGGGATCAAGGCCAAAGATCAGGTTTTCCCCTATCTCTTTCTTCTAACAGGCCGACCAAAACATGTCTATGCCCAATGGCAAGTGGGCATTTGAAAGGCCTTAATATTCTGGGAGTAGCAAGAAGTTTCCTCTCTGTTCTAAATGCTCTTGGTACATCACCTCAGCACATCTTGAAATGCCTTAGACTGGACTTGGAGGACATCCATAACTGTAAATTTCTTGTACAGGACTTCATTAATATCAGCGGTTTCATTGATCTGATCTGACGGAGTTAGATTATGCGGGAGAATAGAAACAACAAAAAATATTCAATTGTCTTGTAGAATGCCGATTAAAACTTTTAGACAAGACAATTAAATGTAAAACAATAACATACCCAACTGTTGAGCACAGAATAAGCAATATTCACCAGTTGAGCAGTACAATAATTTTTAAATTGCTTAAACGTTAAACAGTTTTTGAATATGGTAATCTAAATATCATCAATGTAAGGAAATTTCTAAATTAAATGATACTAATAAATATGTGTCATAATCTCTTGCTTCAAAATAAATTCAACTTGAAGTTATAATTTTTCTTTTACTAAAGTGACAACTCTTTGTTTGAAGAAAATTAAAATTAATTCTCTTACTCACATTTTTCATTAGGAAAATGAAAATTAAGAAAAAATTCATTCAGAAAATTTAAAGCCATTAATGTTTTGACAGTTGTAATTTCAGCGAAAAAATTATTTAGTAAATTTTCATGAATTTTAGTAGTTCATATTTTAAGAATTTATTTTTAAAATGAAAAAATAACCAATAATCTTGCATGAATTATTTTAGAAAATCATACTTTTAATGAAATGGATATTAATATCTCGAATTTGAAGCTTTAAATAAAATTAAAAGCATTTTTTGTTTTGTTCCTTTAAAACTTTATATTTTAAGGTTTTTAATAAATGTATGTTCCTATTAAATGATTTTCAAATAGTTAAATTTATTTTCAGAATATTTCATTTTCCTATCAAAACTCATAATTTATTTTAATTGGAACCTATTTTGATGCATTTAACTTTTCTTGTCGTACTTAAATACAATTTTTTTATTATTCTAAATAATTTGAATTAAATGCATTTTAAATAAAATTTATGAACAAATCAATATTCTAAAAAATTATTTTACTGATATTGTGATGAAATGGCGAAAATACATTTGCGCATCATTCATTCTTATAGCGTCCAGCGACTATTCAGCAAAAGCTGAGGATAGGGGAAGAATGTCCTTGAAATGTGGGGCCATTATCCGGTACTGGAGAAAAGAGGCCTATTCCTTACTAATGTTGCTACTAGCAACCGAGAAACATTTCCGTTCTGTTGATTGGTGATTATTTTGTACACAACTTCGGGTTGGTTAGTTTTTCTCGTTTCACATTAGCTCCGCTTGCTGGTCTATTTTCCCACTCAATGCATTCTCTCTTTTCGGGTTGTGGGATTCTTAATGAACGGCAGAAGTGGAAATTGTCATCGGAAGGAATGGTTCCGGACAAAACGTGGGCGCAACTGGAGAAATATGATCTCACTAAATTACAATGATGGGTGGATGTAGAAGGGAGATAGTGATTTGCTACAGTGTAGAATGAGGACGATAATGTTTTCTGGAGGATAATGAGAGGATCGATTGTTGATTTCTATGTGGGGGTAGCTCTAGCTACTAATAGCTGAAAAGCAATTTAATTTGTTGTTTGTTTTCACCATATCATATAAACAGATAGTAAGAAACCAAGTAATAAATTGCTCTGATGTAATTCATATGAAAATCGAAAAATATTGAAAACAATTAGCTTTTTTATTCCTAATTCTTATTGGCTCTTTGAAATTAACTATCGCAATATGTTCTATTTTCACTATAAAGTATGTTGTAAACTACATTCCTAATGCTTTTTATATTAACATTAGATTATATTGAAAGTATGAAAATAAACATAAAATTTAAAAGTAGGAAATGTATAAAATGCTAGGTTGGAATAAAACAGC
>JAPDSC010022790.1:0-17624 GCA_026290005.1 Latrodectus geometricus
TTGTTTATGAAAATAATGTATTTTAACTTCCATTTTTTGTAGTAGAAATTTTTTACCATGAATCTTTATTCCATTAAATGTATGACATGATATTTTCTAGTCGTAAATATATTATTTTCAGTACTTTCTATGCAGTTTTTAGATAATTTATTCGCATTTAGAGGTCATATTAATCACATTTCTCTTTTGCTTTTTCGATGTAAAGAAAATACGTCAAAATAAACTTTTATATGTTGCAAATAGAAAATAGTATTTTATTTACAGATTTAGAGCTTAATATTTCAAAATTTTATTTAATATTCAAAAATGACTTACCAAATTAGTTTTAATTTATTTCCAAAAATATATAATTTTACTCTAGTTCAATTATTTATATATATATAATTGCTTAAAAAATTTATATGAAATCAAATATTTAAGTGATTTATGTTAAATGTTTAATGAACAATTTTAATATGTACTGTAATAAAACATTCTAAATAGTCCAAATTATCTGAAGTTTCGCTTTCCACCTTTCGAACTTCATTTATTTTAATTCATCTACTTTATTTTACAATAACATTCCACTTATAAAAGAGTCTGGGTTGCTCATTCGTTCATTGCTTAAATACGGTAAAAGTTTTCACAAAAAGGATTCATTGACCAGAATTCAGGTCCATTTATCCCTTTTTTCAAAGTGGATTTCGAACTACATACATAGTATGCAGGTAATCCCCGTACTATACCTTAAAGTTAAGGAGTTTGTAATTCTCACTTATCACCAAGAGCATCTTAAATTAAAATTAGTTAAATAGAACCTTGGTCATATAAGAGGTCACACCTGAGCTGACACCCTCCTCTCCACACTAGCGAAAGGAATTTGGATGTCACAGAGGCACGTCCCCAACTTACTAAGCTCCAACAACCCTGTGAAGGGGAATTTGATCCCCCCCCCATCACTCACCAGGGCAAGTGATTTTGTTGCCGATTTTAATGAAAGGAGTACTGAGCTGATCGGGCTCTTCCAAACAAGTACAAATAACCCTCGAATTTTTAAACTAATGAGTGGATCATAATTCTAGTGACTATCCGATCGGTCACGTATTTCAGGGAAGATCAGAAATTTTCCTGCTGAGATCCAATGAAATAATTGACCATTGTAAATCAATGGCTCAAATCGATCTTAATATGAAATGTAGTATAACTTGATTACTTTTGAGTTATGCAATGTTATTAAATTTCCCTAGCTTTACAGGAAGCTTTCATTTTGACATATATTTTTTATTATTCAAATTACAACCGTTTTTTCATTTTTATCTCTCTTTCTCAAGAAATGGATCAGTACAAGAGAGAGAGTCTGTTTTTACCTAAATATTATTTCACTTCTTTGAGTGATATTCTTATGTTTATGTTCTTTGAGTATAAACTTATGTCTCTATGTTTAAACATCCCTTAGACGTGGTCGTACTTTGAATAAAATTTTAGACTATTGGTTTCATCCAAGCAAAAAAAGATAATAAATACGAATACGAGAGGGAAGGTGACGTAACTTTAAATAGAATAAACCTGTTAAGCAACATGGAGAGAATTAAATGTTGAATGTGAACTGTAATCAGAAACTTCGACTAATATCTATTTCACTTGGTGCAGTTGTCTTTTTCTACACTTGTGTGGCTTGGTGTGGAGAAGAGGCTGTCATTTACTTATCAACTCTGCCACTTGATTTTGATTCAAAATAATTATCAATTTTGTAATTGTCTGTGTTTAGTTGTTTATCAGTCTGTTTTGCAAAGCTGACTGTTTAGTCAGAAAAACCCGTACTTCAAACAGCTCAATTCTGTGATATTTCTTCTTCAAACTATCAGATTTTCATTTTTAAGATTAAATAATGTTCAATCTTATTAATTCTTTGACAATAGAAAGATTAAGAAAATGTGGAATAGTTCACAAATCATTTTAAGCAAGGTGTCGTCCAGATTCTCAAGATTAATGAATTTACTAGCTCTGGTAGAATAATTCTATCATCTCTATCTTATGTTAAGTACAATGCACCATTTTAGTTGCAGAATTCTTCATGGAACATGTTGTCGTGTAACTTTCGTTGAATTTTCAAATTCACGTTTGTTGGGCTCCTCTGGATGGGTGACTAAATAGCTGTAAGTGACTGCGCTGTTAGTAGATAAAGATCCCAGATTGTTGTAATTTTCTCGTTGTACTTCTGCTTTCTGCATATTTTTCTTCCCATTGTTTGCAATTATCTTCTAAGCTTCTTTCACTTGTATGTACTTGTTGCTTGTACTTTATTTCAAATATTGTTAAGAATTTTCATTTTTTTTTGTTACTCTGAGATAAAATTTTACAAATGAGGAATAATTTGATTAGGAATCCCCTAAACTCACTGATTAGGATGCACTAACATAGATTGATCCATTTAAAATGTCACTCGGGAATATGAAATCTAACTTACTAATCATTAAAATAAGAGCTATAACCATTCATGTGCCATGATTGCAAAAATTGTTAAAAAATTCTAAAATAAGTTTTGTTGACAACATTAAACACAGTAATACAACAAGCTTTAGATCGTGAAATTTGCAAAATTAAAAACTTAATTTGAAGACAAAAATCCACAAAAAATAATAAAAATCTACGTGAAGAATTTCAAATTAAAAATACTAATTGTATTGTAAGTAATATAAATACATAAGATACAAGTACTATTAATATGCGAGTCTATATTTTTAGACAAACAACCATTAAGAGTTTGTCTCAAAATTTTACCTTACACACACCAAATTGAAAGCTTTCTTTACGCGTATAACAAATGGTAAAAACACTTCTCTTTCTCATAACAAGTCACGATCGCTTTTAACGTTCCTCAAATTACAGTGACGTAACATAAAAGCAAAGCGCATTTTGTTTATCTAATATTTGGTGATCATTTTTGGCGAAAAAGTACTCGTTGGTGTCATGGTGACAAAATGATTAAGAGGAAGAAAAGGCTATTGACAGAAAACGGAGAACGCAAACAATCCTCTTTTAAGTGATGCGTTATGTCTGGGGCGTGGCTGACTTTCCACAGCACAACAAAAGCACCATTCTAAATTAAAAAAACGATAAATTCACTCTGAAAATTTTCCCGAGAACTTGGAAATAGCAAATTCTTGTTCCATTAACTTCTCAGAATTTACTTAAAATTTGTATTTAATTTTGAAATCTCATTTTACAAATTATAAGACATTTGTAAAGTATAGTCGCCTTTATTTGAGACATTTTTATTTTTCATGTACTAGAAGCGACACCAAATAGATATAAAGAAACTGAAATTTCTTCTTTAAAATATATTATTAATTCATCCAATATCATTTGCTACATACTGCAAAGTTACAATAAAGTGTTGTTGAATATGTTTCATTACCTGTGTAAAATTGTGCTTCTTTAAAAAAGAATGCATCATTTTCGATATTAATCATATTTTTTTTTGGTCTGTTCCACTGTAAGTTAAAGGGGATAAAAAATGGAAGTGTCAAAATTCAAAGATTCAGTAATTTCCCAGTTTTTCTTCGGTATAAATGAAAATGCAAGCCATGAGGTTGAAATTGTGAGTTAAGTTAATGATCCCGGTACTTTAACAGATAATTACGTGCCCATCAATTTCATTCTGATATTTTTGATGTTAAAGATGCATCTTACGTTGGTGCAACGTTGTCGAGAATGTCAATAAAATTCGTGAAATGATCGAAGTTAACCTTAGTGTTAGTAGTCGCTCTGGAGCTAAAGATCGCTCTTAATACAGTTTAAAGCCTTTTTTAAAAGTTAATATGAATTAAGTTACAATAAGTTGAAACTCACGTAAAATGGATTTCATTTTCCCCCCAAACTAATTTCTTAAAAATCACCATCACTATATTTTATTTAACAAATAATAACTAATTTTTTGCGTAAATAAATTAAACGATATTGTTGTCCTTTATTATAATGTTTTGTGCATTTTATCGTAAAATCAACTAATTTATTCGATTCATGTGTGTGTCATAGTATTGAAATTTTATATTAAAATAATAAAACTATAAAGGCATATTTTCTCTCACAAATTTACACTCCTATTTACTCCCTATTTGTGATTTTAGCTTTTTCTTACATTAAATAGTTGTTTCACAAATGCATAATTCAACAAGCTGTTGATATTTTTATCAAAAAGACAAATATTAAGAAATAAACCAAAGCAGTGCGTGTTTCAGAATATTTTATTATTTAATTTTTAGAAAAAAAAAAAAGAAGAAAGAAATCTTGCTTACTTTCTTTTTAGACACGATGAGTTTCGTCTTTAATGTACTTTAAGTGTCAAAAAATATGTGTACTTCTCATCACACTGTAAGCTAAACAGAATTTTTTTTTTATTTTGTCGCCGCCCCAACTATGCAAAACTCCAAACACAAACACCAATATTTTATTAAAATAAATAAGATTCAAATATGCGAAAAGTATTCGCATATTTGAATCTGAACACTATTCATTCATTTATGTGTTTCTGATATGTATAATAAAAATCTCCAAAATCCTCCTGTTATTAATATGTTGTTCATAGTAAATCCTCGAACAGAGAAACCAAAGTTGACACAAAGAGTTTTCATTATATTAAAATTAATTTTATTTTAACATAAAATATAAGAGTGTTCTTTGCCATAGCTATAGATTTAGTTTTTATTTTGCTGTGACAAAAATTTGTAAATATATTTTTATTATAAATAATGTTTTCAATACCATTTCAAATTTCTATAACAATTTAATTAAACTAGTGGGCAAAAATTAAGCAAACAATGTCAATTTTAAGCAGATAGCCATGAAATTGCATAAAAAGAGTTCTTGCGATCAGGCGATCAGTGCAATGAACACGTAATTCAGTAGAAAGGCCATGCGTATGCAAATCAGTGGCAAAACGTCAGAGGTGAAGTGAGCGCCTGCAAAATGCGTACGCTCGGCGCGTGCAGTTCAAGCCTACAATAGAAAGAAAGAACGGAAGAGCAATTTAAGACTTTCGTTTCAAGTGCAAGTGAGTGTGTCCGGGAAAGTGAGTGTGCCCGATAAGAAATCACCTGGACGACTTCACACTTGGAAGAGTGATTGGAAAACTGGAAAAGCGGCGTAGTGTGACCATTGTAGCTGAACAGTGTGGAATCAACAAAAGTGCCGTTTCGCGGACTAGGAAAGCCTTCAGAACCAACAGGTACAGCTGTTCGAACGGTTGGTGGTGGCCCCTTAGGAAAACAACTGCAGTGGATGACCGCTATATCACCCTGCAAGCGAAAAAAACCCCGAAACCAGTCAGCAAGCGCCATTGCTCAGCAGCTGCGTACAGTAACGGAGCTACAAGTGTGGCGGTTCACTGTGGCCAGATGTCTTCACAAAGGTGGTCTATTCACCCGTCATCCCGAACGCTGCATTCCGTTGACAACTCGCGATCGGCGGCACCATTTAGAGTGGTGCAAAGAGCATAAAAACTGGACATCTGATCAATGGAGTCGCGTTCTCTTCACAGATGAGTCGTTTCAGTGCCACAAGTGATTCTCAAAGCCAGTTAATTCGGAGAAAGGTTGGGACACGGTTTCATCCCAGTAACATAACGGAAAGAGTCCGTTATGGTGGTCCTGGAGTTCTCGTCTGGGGAGGCATTATGCTGAACGGGCAAACTGAGATCCACGTTTTCGACAGAGGTTCTGTAACCGGAGATCATTATTGTCAGGAAGTAATCCTCCTCCATGTGCGTCTGTTCCGAGGAGCCATTGGAACAGATTTCATTTTTATGGATGACAATGCACGGCCACATCGGACTCGTGCTGTTCAGCAGCTATTGGAAAGTGAAGGCATCACCCGAATGGATTGGCCAGTGTACTCCCCTGATTTAAATCCCATAGAACATGTGTGAGATGCTTTGGAGAGACACATTGCGTCATGATTGCATCCCCCGGGGAACACACAACAGCTGAAACAGATGCTGATTGAGGAATGCGTACTCTTACCGCAAGAACAATCTGGTGCTGAGTATCCCCATACAGACGGTGCGAAGCAACCATTTCAGTTAGGGGAGGGCATATCCCGTACTGAGGAACATCTGTTTGTTATTGTTCCTCTTGGAAAGATTATCTTGTGCAGGGATACTGCGAGTTCAATAAAGCCTATTTTTTGTTTGATTCCATACTGTATGCATTGTATTCATTTTTGTGCAACTATGTTTTCGTCATCCTTTAAGTACAAAATGATGTTTCTCATGCTTGAATTTCATTCCCTCAGATGATTTCTCGCGGAGTTATGGCAGAAAAACCACCTGTTGCTTAAGTTTAGCACACCACTGTACTTAGATTTTTGAAATTAACATTCACACCATAATTTAAAATTGTTATAACATTAATTCTTAAATTGAAAAGTTTTACAAATAATAATTTCTTTCAATTAATGGTTGATTTTTGATACGGAAGAATTAATATATTATAACAATAATCCAATATAGATATGAAGTTAATCACTATGCCAGCGGTACCCAGCTGAAAACAAATGAAAATGTGCTTGCAATTTGTCTGCTTGATAACTCTATATAATGCATGACATAAGGTTTATCATACATTATTTGTAAATTTTCACTTTTCTATTTCGAAATTTTTTCTTATCATTTGTATTCTTTTCCATTGTTATCTGATGTTTCCTTTCGTTTTAGTGAATTATTAATGTTTTGATTACTGTTCATTAAAATTCAATCGATATGTCCATGTCTTATTCCAAGCAAGCAACATTCCTAAAATGATATTCCAGAAATTGGCGGTTTTTTTTTTAAATAACGTTTTTTAAATTATAAAATCTTACTACGAGGACGTTCCGCTGTTTTACTTTTATAGCTTTTTCACAAACTTGAAACTATGGTATATACACTACCAACTGAATACTTCTACACATTCGTTTCATCGTTAATAATTGGTCACTTTTTGATCATGAAAGCTTATTCATGACAGACGAATTGTTGAACCGGATGCCACACTGCTAAGTCTTTACCTGATATTTTAGCTTTTATAGCTCAAAAGGGGGCATTTTATTGGTGAAAATTTTTTCGTTAAGGAAATGCTGGCAATATGAATTGTTCTGAAAATTTAAATCCACTATACTAGTTAGTAAAGCCCCGGATGCTCAGTAGTTTCATGCAGCTTTCTGTCAGATCATCAAAATGAAGCACCGCTTGAGCCGAACTTTGATTGGAAAGGATGACCACATTCTCCCTCACTTGGCTGCTAGACACCGTCAGTTGGGAATGTGCCTCTGTTGATCGGTAACATCCAGTCTTTCCACTAGTATGACGTGAGGGAGGAATGCAGCTCAGGTTTGATCTTGTCACATGACCAAGGTCCAATATTCCGGAGCGCTTGGAGATAGGCTAGTATTCTAAACCCTTTAACATTAAAGTACAGTTCTGGGAAAACCAACACAGCATGTATAACATATGGTTTTTTATAAACATAAGCTTTAACTCTTTTTGCTATCTGATTGTACTTTCAAAATAGAAATCTTTAATTAGCAAGCACTGATAATTTTACTAAAGATGTAACAATTTTTACTAAAATTTATAATTTTACGTACAATATTTCATAAATTATCCTAGAAAATTACGCTATAAAATTTTCTTAAATAAAAGTTAGTTTATAAAACATTTTGTAAAAAAAATGTAAAATAAATTTACAATTAATTTAAGAGCTTTAAATATTACAAAAAGAAACAATTCTTTAATAAAAGAAAAATACTGAGATCAGTGAAATGAGTTCACACCTTTCAAATTCTTGTGTTAATATTTGACATCTAAATATCGGATTCTTATAACTTGTAAATTTCATCTGCATAATCGTTTTGATCAACTTGAAAATTTACAAACTACATAAAATCTGTACTTTGTGAATTCTCACTTTTCTGTCAAATCCATAGAGTTATAAAAAGAACCAACCAATTTTACTCTCTGAACTCAGAGACTAAACCTAATTACATTTTGTATGCATAATCTAATCAGACTGAGAAGAAATCTGGAATAAATTTGAATAAATAACGCATTCTAAAGGAAAAAGAACTTAACTCAAGGAATATTAAATAAATTGCAATATAAAATGTCTTAAATTCTTCGAAGCATAAACTTATATTTTCACGAAATCTTAGTGCAAAGGAAATAATAGCAGTCTCTTTCAAAAGAAACGTGCACTAAGTATGCAAATTTATCCAAAGTTTTTGAATTTCACCTAATTCGGATATAAATTTCATAAAACGACGAGGTAATTTTTCGAGAAAAAATAGAATATTTCGTTTCAACCGTTTAATCATCAATCTACACATCAGATGAAAGAAAGAAATAGTTTCTATTTGGATTTAATCATTTTTGGTTCTTAACTGTAACTGGGAAAAGAAGATTCTAGTGTTTATTCTTTATCTAAAAATTCCGTTATCTTGCAAACTCAAATATTGTTCCTTCTTGAAATGTTAGAGAAAAGAATTTAGAGAATAGTCCTGCCAAAAAGAATTCATCGAATCTTTCCTAAGAAAATTAATGTTTTGGAATTTCCATTCGGGGAAAAGGTTATACAATTGTCATAAACGTTCTTCCGAGGCCAATTAAAGAAATGTAGTTTCTTTTCGTTATTTGATAAAGTTTTTTTTCACAAAGAATTTAATTGCTTAAGCACACATATTTATAAAGATATTGCAGTTTGAAATTTTTAATTAAAAAAACAAAAGATTTAAGTTTTTTTTCCCTTAAATAATTTAATTATTAATATACTCGGCAACTTGTAAAATATACTTAACTTTATTATGTGCTTACATGTATTGCAGTTTATTTTCGTATGCACATCGTTATTTATTTCCCATAGGTAACTTCATAACTTGAAGACTATTTTGCTTATCTTCATACTTAAACAATGTTTAACCTTGGCACAAAAGCTGCACTTAAGACCCTTATATATTACCCAGAGCATAAGGGTCTAGAAACTATTGAGCAATGGGAAGTGGGTGTTATGCTTCTCCCTAAGTATGCATGTCTGTCGGTGTGGGTGCTTGGATGTTTTTCGGGTTCCTGCCTTGTGAAACGTGAATCAAACCCATTGTCTATAAAATTATCGTGGAAGGCAATACCCCACATGGTTATTAAAATGACCTTTAGGTTGCTTACTATGTGAGATCAAAATACTTTAAAGTGGTCATGTTTACAATTTACATTATAATGATTATTGTTAGAGGTTAATATCTGCAATACCTTTTTTAACGCATATTTCCACTTGTACGAAAAATACACTTAGAAAATAATTTCCTCGAACAAAACATTAATAAATTTTAATTGTTAATTCTAATAAAACAAGAGTAAACGAAAAATATCCATATTTTTTGTAATACAACATTTAAACATTTCCTGCATCACAGCTCACTAAGAGCGTTTAAATTTAATTTCCGGTACAGCGTTTGTCAGCAGCATGACATGACGGTCAACATGCCTGACATCTTTAGCTTTCAGTATCTGGCACTGTCACATGGGATCTAGAGCGAATGACGTCACTCACCTGTCACGTGATGTGAGTTGTAAGACCGCTTCCTTGACAGGGGGAATTAAGTGCTCAAGCGGTTGACAGGGTGACGAAAGGGGGAGGGGTCAGGGATTAGGACAGTTCGAATACTAAGTATTTTACGAGCTGCTAAGGTTAATGGAAAATTTATGAGTTGTGTTTTACAACTTCCCTGGATCGCCATAAAGTGTGGGTTAGGGTGTTAAATGATAAGTTGTAAATGTGTTTCCAATGCACGCGCTTGAAATCATAGTTTGTATTCCAGTTGCTTCGAAACTCATGAAACACAAAAATGTCTCAAAAGTTCCGAAACTGTGAAACAGATTTGAAACTTTTTAAAATTTCAAAAGCATTAAATGATTTTATAATAAAATATTTTGGTTATTTTTAAAATTTAGAGATAAATATTTTTATTTGTACTGAATTCTTTGTCATTAACAACATATAAGATATTGAAAATTTATAAAAGCTGAATTTTTAAGATTTTCTTGTAATTATATATATTAAGAAACTGTTCTCTTTATTGGTTTCTTATGTAATTATAGCAAATTAATAAAACAGCTTTTTATCCCAACAATTTAACTTTCTCTCTCTTATGTTGCATTATCATACCTCTCACAAAAATTTATCATACCTATAGTTCATGTCATTTCTGTTTTATTTATATACAAGCATGTGGGGCTGTAATGGTCTAGTTGGTTAGGGCTTTCATTCTCTTTATCGGAAGGTTATGAGTTCGAATCCCGACAATACCAAATACCCGTCGTGTTCGCTCATGATGGATGGGGCACATTTAATATGTCGATATCACACTGTCCTTAATGTTAATGGTACCGATGAAGGTATTAGGACACGTCTGCTCTGCTTGATTCCAAATTTCGAAGAGAGACTCGGAGCTACTATGGCACACCCATTGGGTGCCTCACTGTATAAGTTGCCATCACTTGTAGTGCTGAAAGGTTCTAACCCTAGTAGTTGGGCTTTATACAACATTTATAAGCATGAAACAATTCCAGATGTAATGATTTGTTTAATTTTCGTATTTGCTTTAGCCTTTCTATTTTTGCCTACCAAAAGCATCATAAAATTTTAGAAATCCTAGACCTAGATATTATATTCTAGGACCTTGGAGTTTGACACGAATTAGGAATCCATTGCAAGAAACTATTCGGATATTCCTAAATGCAAGTATACTTCAGAGACTAAATTTAATATTTCATAAACCGAAAATTTCTTTCAACTTCAACTTTGAATGTTCAAACCAAATGAAGAAAATTTTTAGGTGAAAATGTGCTTTAGGTCCCCTACTCTGCCAACTTGGCGAAAGTGTGCTGTTTGTCCCGTACTTGGCGGGTTTTCAAAACGCTGTTGCCATGGCGATAATGGAATACGATTTTTAACGGTTTTAAGCAAATTAGCAACCAATGAAAATGACCGATTTTTCAAACTGAAACTAATTAACGACCAATGAAATTGCTAAAAGAAAAAAACCAATTAATGATCATGCGCGAAAAGCGCAAATTATTTCCTCCGGAGGTTGCCATAAAGAGCTCATTAGGTATAAAAACGTCCGGTTTACCACGCTTGGTGCATTTTTCGCCAAGTTGGCAGAGTAGGGGACCTAAAGCGCAGATTAACGAATTTTTATTTTAGTGGGAGATTTTATCGATTCATTTCGAACTTAAATTATCTTGCCTGGATAATAATTAGTTCATAAAATAAATGTCTATTTCACGTACTGAAAAGTCATTTTACATTTAGATTCCTATTCGGGAAATATTAGTTTCAAGATTGAATATTTGTCAAATTAAAATATTTTTTATCTATTAGAAGCATATTAAATTATTGTAATTCGATTTCAATCCTAATTTATGTTTCAATTTCTATTATCTATATTTTAAACTATACAGCAGTATTAATATCAAATAATCAAATCTGAGACTTGAGTAAAATCCACAGTGCAATCACTTTACCACGTCGATGTTAAATAACCATTGATAAAAGGCAGGAGGCACCACAGTGTAGTAGTCGTTATTGAAGATAGTGAAAACTTCCGAAATCATTGCAATCGTTGGTGTAATGTAGAAACGGGGTGATTTATCCTACATTGGCTTTCGGTTCAAGAGTGGATGCTTTTCTGAATGCAAAAATTCAAATCATCAAAAACATTCAAATCATTTCAAATCATCAAAAACACTAAACATAGCCAACTGCTTCTTATATAATTTTGTACTTCTTTTGTATTATCTTTGTGATAAAAACAACGAGAACGACAGCTGAGCTGTCACCATTCTCAACATGTCACGATACACCAGTATTTAGGTTTGCTTCATTTTCGAGTAACGGTCACTTTTTGCTTACGCGTGTTAATTATGACAGAACCTACAGTTTCAAGTGAATTCAGAATCCATACAAACCCAAGATAGGATTCGAAACCACGAACTCTTGAAAGGACCAAAGCAGTAACCGTTCGGTAGCGGAATGTCTGTAGACCAAAGGGTTTTCAAGGAACAATTAACATTCAAAAGTACTTTCAACTTAACGATTTTCGGCAAGACCATATTTGAAAGAAAAATAATCTTGGATTTTAATAGTAAACAGAAACACAAATTTAATTTTAGAACAACAATAACAACAAAAAAGGAGAATTTATTTTTTGAAACAATTGAAATGCAAAAGGAGGAACTCTGCTTTAATAATGATCAACATGTGCATGCGATTACAAAGTGATGCATTTTGAACAGCACATTTTTCAGAACAATTTGCACACTTTCCATGAATGTTAGATGACATAAAGATAAGATTGTTTGATGCGAAAGAGTACATAATATTTTGAATTTTATTTTAGGCTGGATTAAATCGCTCGGAAGCAGTAAAAATGTATCAACGGTTTTGAAGAAATAAAATTCAGCAATTTTTAAAATTGTGGAAAAATAGTGTTTAGGAAGAATTTGCGTTGAAATATTCTTTAAAACTTATTATTTACATAAAAATGTAATAACTTTTACAGTTTCATCCCCAGTTTGAAAGATAAATTTTTGTTCAGATGCCCAGAAAACCTTTGTCAAAATATTGGATTAAACTCAATGCTAAACTCAATAAAAGTTTTAAAGTAATATAAATATTATTTCTGGTTTTCCTTTTCTCAAATAGATTCAAAATAATTAACGATTCTTTTTTTTTTCTATCTATATTCAATAGCATGAACAACATTGTATTTATTACGTTTCTTAACAATATTATGTTTTCATGCAAAAGAAAAATCGGCGAAATACCTATCTTAATGATCAATTTTTTTATTAGTTTAGAGCACCCATCACTCAACCACCATTAATTACACTGAACTAATTCACCATTAATTACAAATGAGTACTTGTTATATCCATACATAAGGTTTAAATGGAATATAAACCATATTTGAAAAGAGAATCGTACCTAACGAAGGAACACAGCACTAACAATGCGAATACCAGCCAAAGTTGCCAATTTAGTGTGATTAAAACTGATAATTTTTTGGCTAAACGAAGGAAAATTTTGAAACTTTTTGTCAGCGAAATTCATAAAAAAATTTGTTACAATTTAAACAAAAATATATATGGACCTTTTTGTTTTTTGTGGATTCATTTTGTAAAAAATGAAAATATTTCTTCTCCACGGCCATTTTTATGGATTAGTTTTTAATACACACGCTTTTAAATGGATTTAACACCACTGCAGAACAAGCATTTGGAATCAAGCATATTAACTTTTAAACCCATGGTTAAAATGTCAGTTAGAATGAAAATGCTACAAAATGCTCAATTGGTAGTTAGATGGATTATATGAACACTGGTTCAAAAAAAAAAAAAAAAAAAAAAAAAAAAAAAAAAAAAAAAAAAAAGAAAGAAAGTTGCTTGATAAACCAGCAAATTATAGAGAAATTTTAAAACGCCGAAATGATTTCTCTACTTAGTAAATACTTTAAAGCATTTTTCTAAAAGCCATTTTAAAAACAAATTAACAAGAATTAGAAAACTATAATACCATTATTTTTATTTAAATAGATAAATCATTTTTTTTGAAAATCAAAAAAGTAAGATTTACTTACCTTTTATTTTTGAAATTTTATATAGTCTTTTAACTATGCCAAGTTTCATTACATTCGAATGATGCAAATATGAGTAAAATTAGAATTAGGAAAATTTGAAGCAAAATTTTGTGCAAAATCATACATAAATATTAAATAAGACTAACATTACTCCGTGTAGGTATATTGATATGATTTCAAAAAATATTCTTTTCAGATTTCTGTACAGTAAAAAATTTTAATTTTAATTTGTCATTGTCTTATTTTAACACATTAGGTCTAATTCAATAGAGAACTGCAGTTTAGAATGGACTCCAAACCATTACAAACAACCATTCCCAAAATGGGTATCGAATCCACGAGTTTTTGAGTTGACTGCCAAATATTTAGTCAACAACCTACTTGAATTAAGCATGGCCAAGGCACGATTAAAAATAATATGTAGTAGTAGAACCGCACTTTGAAATATATACTACTTTTTAATAAATATAAGAAAGTAAAGAATGTTGACAACTGAAATACGTATCTACTGAAGTGAAATTTTCAAAACATGTTATGAAGAAAATTTCAGTCATATTATAAAAAGCTGTTACAGAAGTGAAATCTTAAAATCTTTTTTAAAGAGTATTTTAATAAGACTAGAAAAAGCATTTTAAAATATTCACATCTTTGACTTCGAAAAATAGAAAACAAATAGTGACGACTTATATGGAAATTCTTCGGAAAAGTATTGAAATAGAATTCTACATGCAATCACGGTTACAGCCTGACATCATCGGAAGTGATTGACATGTCTTCATTTGCATTTTAATGGAACTTAACTAGCAGCAGGCTTCCTAAGTACGGTTCTGGAAGTATCTTAGAGCTCTAGGGAGTTGTCCTGTATTCAACGGAAATATCTCTTGCACCGGATCATGATTACTTCCTAAGCACGCCGAAAGATTTTAAAATTACCTTCGGAAAATTTATTCCAGAAAAAAAAATCATTCTATATAGAACTTAAAGTTGAAGTAATTTAGAGAACTGAAAGATAATTACCCCACAATTATACTATGAATTTGTATAAAAGTACATTTTGCGAAAATCCAAATTTTTATAAGTTTTCTGCTTGTGTGAGCGATTTTAATGGAATAAGAAGCCACAAAAATTATGTTTATAAGTTTTAGAAATGGTGAATAAAAAAAAATTCACCAGTCGAAATTTTAATTTCTACAAAATTACTTCAATGGATGAAATGTTTGAAGCTTCAGATATTGCGTGAAATGATTCAGAAATAAAAACTCTTGTGTATATGACTTGCTTTTTATAAATATGTTTAAACACAGTAGGACGATAATGGATATAGAAATTTCACACTTCAGCTTTAGACTTGCTTAATTCAGATTTATTGTTTATAAGAATTAACAAATTCGTTACCCAATAAATTGTAATAAATTAATTTTTTTTGGGCAGGTGTTTAAAGTTTTAATAAACTCATATAAAAATTCTATTATACTGATTAAAACAATGGTTTGAGTTTTAATAAAAATATTTTAATTAATATTAAATATTTAAGTAATATTTTAAGATTATAAATAAATTGCGACTTAAAAATATAATTTTATACATGAAATAAAGTATATTGATTATGTATGCAAAATTATATTTTTTAGTAAAATTTAAGAATATTAAACTGAATCAAAGAATAATACATTTAAAATGACAAGTCAAGTGATATTCAAAATACTAAGAAAAGAGTCATTTTTAGAATAAAGAGTAACATCTTTAGAATATTAATTTTTGAATTTCATTATTTTTAATCACATGACATAATAAACAAAAAAGTTATTATTCTTCATTTATTCTGAAATACGTCATTATAGTAAACCTATCACATTATTATCATCCATTATTGTAAATTAAAAATCAATAAATACTTTTACCATTAGTTGGGTGAAATTCTTAAAATACTATATATTTATTATTATATATTATTTCTTTAATTTTATTTGCAATTACTTCATAAAAAGAGAACTTAAATATTTACAATTATTCAAAATATCTGTTTCAATTCAAATAAATATTTTTATATACGTTAAACTTTTATGTATTTTTATACGCATAATTTTTATAATTTTAGTTCATTATTAATCATATTAGTATTGCGCTTAATAATAAGTTAAAATTATGAAAATTAATCATAATTAGCAAAAATCTTTCACATTTAAAATTAATTATGATTACTCTTTAAAATATGTGAAATACGTAAGATTTTACAGAAAAATTCCGAATTTTTAAGAAAAATTCTCAATGTTTTCATTTTTTACCGATTCGAACTAACGTCAAAATTAATTGCTTATAAACATTTTACATTATTACTTTCTGTTCAAAATGTTTTCTTTCGAAATATTTCCACTAAATTATTCAACGTTCCGAAGTTTCTTCGATGAAAGAAAATAAAAGATGAAAAGGGAATATAAAACGAAGATATCAAACACAGCAATGGAGACTAAAAATAATCAAAGATTCAACGATGACATTTATTCATTGTGTTTCTATCTTTTGATGTCAATAACCAAATAAAAAAGAAAAATTCAGCCGTTCGAAAGGCGGAAAAGGAAAACAAAAAAACATGTCTTTTCATAAACAGAAGTCAGTTCTTTTCAGAGATTGAGGGTGAACCATCCGATTCAATGAAAAAACAACAAAAGAATGTTTTATCTAATGAATGTCACTCAGTCGGTTACAGTGAAAATACACGCAATGATTAAAAACAAACAAAGCAAAAAGACGTTTTATAATATTGCATCTTCTTACTGAAATTCAAATTGCTTAAAAAAAGTAATGCCTGCTTATTTGACAACAGTGGGAAAGATTTATAAACATTGTGCATATTTGTAAGAATATATCATGCTACATATATAAATGAAAATAAAACATTTATGTTGAGTTATCAAAATGTAAGTGCTCCTTTATACAATAGAATGCAAAAAGAAATGCATTATATAGTGTATAACCTAATATGCACATATTGTATACCTTGTATAAAGGTGTGCAATATTTCTGTACACCATAAAATTTCTTAATTCACAAAATATTGAAATGAATAAATGTTATAGACTGACAACATTAAAATGTATTTGCACAAAAATTACTTAAAAGTGGATATAAATAAAGAATATAGCAAATAAAATAATATATTACAAGCTTATGAATTTTTCGGGAGAGGTGGTGGGGACACAACATGGACTAGTTTGGAGGATAAGATTTCGGGTTCAATCCCAGATACTGTTAAAAAACGGGAGATGAATGTGCCTTTTGGACGCACGTTTGTCAGGTGGGTGCTTGGGAGTTTTCGTATTTCCCCTTTATACCCATTGAAAGATCAAAAATCTTCCCAGGCGATAAATAAACGCGATGGATAGTAAAATTCCCTACAATGGTCTTTCACTTTAGGTTGTCAACACGGCTTTGTCAGAGCTAAGCTTTTTTGTAACTTAACACAATTAATTACTAACCAGCTATTAACATTAAATCTTTCACTTTAAAATTAAGTAGTTGTTTAGAATTATTACTAACAATTAATCTTTAAGTTAATTATTTTATATTAAGCAATTGTTAGTTAGAAGTTTATTTTTACCAAATCAAAATATGTGGATTATTTTTCATTTTAAGATAATAACAAAATTAGATACACATGAAGTTCATATTGACCAGTATTAAGCAATGTTTGATTTTATAATATTCGTAAAGAAAATATTTGTTCACACAAATATGTAAATCCAAACACGCAACAAAATGACAACCTCATTGTGTAACTCAAAAGAATTTCAGTTGATACAATTTTTTAAAGCCGAACTTTAATCACTTGCTGTTGGAAATATTTTTATTTTGCTGGCCTGTTAACCATCACACAATTTTATTTTTTCAAAATTTTAAATATTTCAATACGTCTTTGCATGCCACTGTTGAAATTCCTGCGTGACAGGCTAGCATTGCGCCGCAGGCCGACCAAAATG
>JAPDSC010022791.1:0-16573 GCA_026290005.1 Latrodectus geometricus
TTTTTAAACAACCAATCATGAAAATCTTTCATTCTTTAGAAGCGTGAATATGGTATTTTAAATTTCTAACAAATTACTCATTAAAAATACGCAGTCAAAGTTTCTTCATTCTCTAAATGAAAAATTTCATTCAACAGTCAATTTTTGAATTTGTTATCAACCAGTTGTAAAAAGTAAAATAATATCAAGTGGAAACTTAAGTGTGCTTAAGTTTACAAATACAATGTTAGCTAATTTGTAATTATTGGTAATACTCTTAATATTTTAAAATAAAATTCCAACAGCTTTTGAATAACATTTCTATAAAAGAACAAGCAGATACGAAACTCATTCCTACCCAGACAGAGAGATATCCTCCACTATAAGCAAGCAACTCAACTAGCTGATATGTAGGCTGCTGCACAAATAATTTGTTTTCGGGAACAGCAAGGTATACTTTCAGTAGAAGGAAGTTTCTTTTGAAATCTTTTATGCTCATATTAGTTTCCAAGAATTCTTGGTGCCTTAGGTACTTGTCGAAGTATTCTTGGGATGGCCAGACTGCCTTAGAAGTTTCCTCAAAATAATATGAAGAAAAGCATTCTCTGGGACAATAGCATGCTGAAGGATGGTTTATCATACTATATAAGGCAGCGTCCAAGCACTTCATTTCCTTCAAGTCAGTCATATTGCAATGGTCATAGTCTTCTCTCAGTTCGTAAATGGTGGGATCTACACATCCGCATCTTGCATAGTTTTCTTTCTGAATGCATTGTCTAATGCATTCCTTAGAACTCTTAAAGTTCATTCCGTATTCCTTGCACTGATCTTTGTATGGATGCGGCAGCCTTTTTATCGAATATTTCTTCACTGATATAGAAGTTTCAAAACCAGGACTGACTTTGATTCCTCTTTCCTCAACGTTCGGCGTTTCAAAGGAATCGTGTATCAAAACATTGACTCCCACAGGAGGTGATAATTGCTCCAAATATTTGTCAGTTTCAACATTCAGGATAACTTCTAACCCACTATTGTAAGCAAATTTGGAAGTTTTTCTGGGTGTTTTCGAATTATTGATTGCAATGTTAAAGCTGAAGCAATTTCCATATAACAAATTCTGATATAAATCAAAATCGGTGAAGGAACAGACTTGTCCATTAAAAGAACATCTTTGTATCAAATTTTGACGTTGAATTCCGTAAGTTTTCAAGGTTTCTTTGTCCATTTGGAAATATTTTTGAAAAAAATGTGTGAGAAGAGATTTCGTTCCTGCATCAAGATTATTTGGTTCTGTTATGAAGGAAAGTAAGGCTCTCCTTTCAGAAATTACCAAATTCTTTCCATTAAATATTTTCCAGACAAAGTTTATGCAATTTTTAGACTGATTATTCCTTCGTATGCATTGTATATAGTTCTTATTTATTCGATTTAAGTTGCAAATAGTGATAGCTGGAAATTCCTTGCTTTCTCTACGTTCTAATGACAAATCGATGACAACAGGATATTCTAAGAACAACTTTATGAATTGAGCAGTTTGATAAATTGCAGCAAAATAAAATGAAATTAAAATGAGCTTCCAAATTCTTTTTCGCAAAATTTCTTCTGGCACCTGGATTTGAAGAGATCTTTGCATTTTGAGTTTTAATTTTAAATTTTAGTTTTAAAAGAAACTTATTTTTTATACAAGCTCCGTTTGAGTTTATTTTTCATATTTTTAATATTTAATTTAAATTAACTATACAATTTCTCTTATGTACTAAAGTTTCTTTTTCCTTTCTCAAAAATTCTTTCCAAGTCATTGTATTTCTGTTGTTTCATCGAAATATATCATCATTAAATTCTATAAAACTGAAATTGAATATTGAAAATTGATAAAACTAGAGATTTATTAGTTAAAACATGTTTTGTATACCGAATAATCTAATTCATTCGACTTTTTCAATGTACTTTCTCACCTATGAGAAAATAGGAAACATCTGTTCTTAGATTAAATTCTTAAGAATTCACAAATATTGGTTTGCTTAATCACCTTCGCGTGTTTTCCCTTCATCTGAAACTTTCTAATAATTAATAATCAATAGATATATTTTCCTAGAAATATATATTACTATTATTATTGCAATATTGAAACTACATGTATGAAAACATCTTCTAATAAAACTATTCACTTCTTTAAAAATGCAATGAATCTGAAAAGTTTTCAACCACTGCAATCTTAAAATTCAAATTTGCCTTCAAATATCCATGATATATATATGACTGTTTTCTTAATTGATGAGCTGACAAAAAAAGAACAATTAATGTAAGGGAGAAGTCTAATGATAATAAATTTCATCAACTGAGAACTAATAAGCATTTTAAATTTAACTTCTAACGTGCATGAAATAGTAATTTTAATCTACTATCGAAGCATATATCTTAACGTTATTACGCTTTAGTTTTCTTTCTTGATTTCAATATAATTATGTCTTCCAATGATTCTGATTGATTGTAATTTGTTAAAAATGAATTGATTTTTCATAAACTCTGTTTTCAATGTTAATAAAAATTAACTTAGATTTGTATCTCTAAAACTTCATTTATACAGTAAAACTATATTTTCTTTATATGGTTACCATGACGGCGATAATGGGTGCATGACAATATTCATCTGAATTGTTTTGAAAGTAAAATGAAAAGAATAAGCTATAAACATATTTTATTATGAAACGAAGTAAATTTTTTAAAATATATTTCAATAATTATAAATTTCACATGCAACTTTCTCTAGTTGAAAAGAACAATAAAAAAATTTCCATATTCGACCTCATAAGAATATTAGACAATGATTTCATATTAGGCCTAAGAACTTTACACTAAGGAAAATATCTTTAAAAAATATGATAAAAATTAATGAAAAAAATTATATTTAATAGTAAATTAATAAATTTTTATGAATTTTTGTGAAATAATAAATCATTTACTATGTTTTCATCTGAAACATAAAATTTCTTCTGTATTGCTTAAATATTAAATATATTAATTTTGTTTATGTATAGTATGCTTTGAATAATTATTGTAATTTCTTCATTAAGATTTTTTTTTTTTTTTTTTTTTTTTTTTTTTTACTTTTAAAAACGAAATCGAAAAATAAAGAAATAATTTTAACAAGCTAACATTATTCAATTATGGATTAAAAACATGTAAGAGAATCTTTAAATATTTGATTGTATGTGCGTCGGGATAAATGAAGAAGCGTTTTCCGGGTTTCCCACTTTGCGACACGTGAATATGACCCACTCCCTATGAAGTCCTCCCAAAAGGCAATTCATGCGTTAAATATTGAAATGCTTTACAACAGTCTTAGATTCGTTTGATTGTCCACTACGAGGTGTCAAAATTTTCATATTTAAATATGAACAAAAACATATTTTGCTACTACTTGGTTTGTATACATACACTGTAGGATTATCTTTAAAATACATACTGAATTATCTCTTACTATCAGATTTAAGAGAAAAGATTGGTATCTCTAAAAATAGAATAAACTCTTTAATCACATTTTTTATGAAAGAAATTCATAAAGATGCCTGCTTTCTAAGAAATGTCCTACTTACCCCTAGATCGAGTGAGAAGTATTTCCTTTAGAAGTAAATAGATTCGATTATTTAAACCCTTTGTACGCATAGAAAATTCAAACCCAAAGAAATATCACATAAACTTTACTATTTACTTGTGCCATAATACGTACAGCAGAAACTTATAACTGATATGTCAGTACTCCTTTATTCTTTAGAGAATTCAAGAAATTTATATATCATGGATGAATGTGTTAATAACTATATAATCAGATAATGCAAATTTTGTGAGTAACGAAGAATTTTATTAAAAAGATTATTTGATGGAGAGGGTTGATGGAGAAACTCATTCACTCTGTGAAATCTTCCTTCAGGAAAAATTTTAAGAAAATCATCTCATTGTTATTCTGAGCTTGAAATTACGATGAAGGAAACTGAAACTATTTGTAATTCTTGATGATAAAACTAGAGATGAATAAAAGGAGTCAGTAATTCTCACATGGGCCCACTTCCTAGTAGACTGACGCATCTTGTTTATTTTTGAACAATCCATATTTTCTCTGTTGACTGTTCCCTTAGATGGAAAATACAAGTGTCAACTGAAAGTAGTTATCTTTTGAAACAAATGGATCAAAACTAATTTTCAATTGAGATTTCCTCATAAAACTTTCTCAAAGATGGAAAATCTGATTTTAATTTTAAAAAACACATTATTGTTCTAATTCAAAGAATAAAGTTCCAAAAATCCTATGAAAATGTGTCACTCACTCACATTCACACGCGTAAATAAAATTATATTCTGTGAGACTTTCTTTTGAAACTCGTGAAAAGCATCAAATGCAAATTTTGTATCTGATTCAACTTTATGAAAATTTACTGTACACTTTCAAAAAATTACTGTATTATATTTCATAAAGCTTCGGTAGAAAAATTAGACATGAATAATTTGGGTTAATGTACTGTCTCTCCAGCTGCGCTTCTATACGGGGAACCATTTATCACAGCCCATTGCTCTGTAGTTTTGAATCATGTTCAAGCGATGAGGTCAAAGTATGATATACTCGTAGTCCAACATACTTCTCTCTCCGACACGTCACATCAATGAAATGGCATTGAATTCACTTTACAGAAATTTGGATCTCACAGAACCTTAAACATACATAAATTATATTTGTTTGATAGTCTTCTGTTGGATCAGGTATAGAACCTGGTAATTTTGAGCAAGTTTTCATTTTATCAAACAGAAATACTGAATTAGAATATTTTCGTCGTAAATTTTTAACACTTACTGAATATCTATTATGTTCAACAGCTAAAGAATTTTCTCTTTTAACACTCCTTAAAAAAATCCTTTCCGAAAGAAAAAGATTTAACTTAAAAACATTTTCTATCCATAAAAAACCAAAACATAATTTTTCTATATATAGGATCGATGATCCATTATCCATCAATGTTTGTATGCAGATTTTCTTGTCTCTGTGCTATATAGCTGATGATGGTTCTTTACAATTATATTTCACGTTTTAACAGAAGACTTGCCTACATAATATATTTAGAATCTTTTTTCTTCATCTGCTACTTTGTCTTTTAATGAGAGATGAATATCTTAGCCTAAATGTTTGCAAAGTAATCATAATTTCTCTGTCAGTAAAGACTCTACTATGACACTTTTTACCGTATGATTATGATCAATGCTAATAAGGTTGCATTCCTATCATATAAATTGAGATTTTTTATCTTCATGACTCATTGTTGATAATTGTTTATAATGTTGAGTTAAAATAATTTCGAATATATTTTTTCTTCCAGATGTTTTTAAAATTAAAAGAGCAATAGTAGGTTTATTTCGTTGAATTAGCTTATAAAATTTCTTTCCATAGACCAATTCACTTCAAAATGAGTTTTTAGAAGGGGAGGAAACAATTTTTTTTATTCTCTACTTTATAAGGTAGGAAAGGTATTAAAAAATTTTCCGAACATTTTCCTTTGCAAGTACAAGCTCTCTTTTACTGACTTTTCTGTGGAGTCAATACCCATCTCACGCCAATTCTACTGGAATGCATGATTCCTCATCAGAAGAAAGTTTTGCTGGGGAATTCGATGTTATCACACCAATTGACATTGATGCTCATAAGTTTAAACTAAGCTTGTCGTTTAAATCAACTCGTTACAAAACTTATTCTTTCTTAATCCACAAAGATCTCGAATGAAAATTATAATCATTAAATTTTTTCAAACGAATCTGGAATATTAGTGATCAATAACTTTCAATTGGTTGTCATTAAAAGATACATAACTTTCAGCGATATTATGCTTTAGTGTTCGATTTCAGCAAAGAAAGAATATAGAAATATTTCTTTTAAATTGTTATTTTCATGAATTCAATGAAACTGCCACCAAATGTAACCCCTGTCCTGGAAATAAAACAAACTTCATAAGATATAAGAAGTCATTTCAGAAATATTAAATTATCAAGTACTTATTAGAAATTACGGATTTTTAACTTCACTAAATTATTTAAATCCTTCTCGTATATAATTCATATTTCACTAAATTTATTTCTGTAGAATTCTATTACATTACATAATACTTTTGGTTTATGTAACAAATTATTTAATTTCTTCATTCATTTTAAAATAATAAATCATAAATACCGACACCGACCATTTTATACATTTAACCTTCACTGACATATAATAGGTGATTAATATAGCAATGATTTTAATCTTTTTTAAAAATAAATTACATCTCTATTATTTTAGTGATAAAATTTATACTGGAACTTTCGCAGTATTACTAAAATTTCCAAAAAAAAATTTTATATCTAAGTTATAGAGCTGAAATTTTTTTACGGGAATCATTTTTAAAAAAAAATATTTAATAAGTAATAAAATTATCTTTCTGTCTAATAAATTGAATTACAAAAGAGAAGATTTTATGTTTGATGTTGACTAAAAATGCCAGTAGCCAAAGAACTAACTTGTTTTTATATCGAGATATAAGTAGAGAGGATTAAATTGTAGAGATGACTTTAAATAAAACGCCTCTATCTATTTTTAGTATATTTTACCCAGTTGAGAAATTCTAAGTGTCAAAATAAATTCAATCATATTTAAAAATTACTACTTCTTTTGTTATTGTGAGAAATTTCAATATCCATAATCTAATTCACCGGTGTTGACAAAGAATTTGAATTGAACGATGGACAGTAATATCAAACTTAACTTTTCCAACTCAATTTGGTTTCAATTAAGACCTTTTATTAGTGCATTAAAAATGTGTTTCTCGTGAAATGTATCACTGAAGTTCATAAAATATTCCCCAAATATCTCTGGGAATGATTATGTTCGTATTTATTCAAAAACTAATATTGCAATTACTCCAGCTAAGTCTAAATACTTTCTTCCTCATATTCAGCAAGATAATTTTTTTAATGATATTAACCCATCAAACCAATTCATCTCCATCAGCTTCTTTTGAACAATTTAATATTTTATGTGAAAACTCTTTTACAGAAAATAAAAAGGATAAGTTCTAAATGAGAAATTGCATCCTTTACGATGGACTTTTAAATCCAGTTTCCTATTCCAAAAAAGGAAACTTTACGACAAGCGAAAAGAATAGCAGTTAAAAGAATTTGGATGCTATTTAAACGAATTGCGGCTCAATTACATCCCTTAATTATATTCTTGAATCCTCAGTATTATAATAACATCGTTACATCTTCTGAAACTTCGAAACATATTTTTAAATTTAAATTTTAACCTTGAAAATTTGTGAATACTTTATGAAATCATCAAAGATGGAATTCAGATTTAATAAATACACATGTGTTATTAGAAAAAGCATTATTATACATACATCAAAAACCACAAAACAAGTAAATATTTTAGTAAAATTCTATTCACAACTACTTTTTACAGCCGAAATTCCAACTGATATCAGTTTAGATATCAATTATTTGTATGACGTTGAACAAGCAATTTCAGCGACTGATTCCGAACACGATAAGATACTTAAAATCATTAACAAAAGACTTTTAACTACATATTTGCATCAGATTCTGCACCATGTTAATGCATATAAAACAATACATACAAAACACTCGGTTTGAAAGAATTCCACAAGAAAATTCCAGAAGAAAAATATTAAAGAAACTCTTGAAGCATGGTTATGTTATAGTTATGTTGTATATGAAAATATGCTATATATAGTTTTTTCTTTAACATTATCATGACGTGGAAGAAATTCAAGATAATGTTAAAAAGTTATTATATTATTAATGATTAATCTCCGCAAATATCAGCATGGTCCCCAAAATATTATGATTTCTGTTTCAATCTATGTTTAACCTATGACGCTGTAGGACATTAAGATCAGTCATTTAAATTTACTCAAATGAATAAAACTGCAAAATAAGTTATACATTTCTTTCATAACAATTTTTTTAGAGTTAAGTGATGACAATTTCTATAAGTTATCACTCCTACCTTTCAAGGTGTCCCTCAAGAAATCACATTATCACCAATCATGTTAGAAAATTTTTGGTATACTTAACTGTACAACTTTAACAATTTCTTTGGGACTTCGATAGACTTCATAAAACTCTTACTTAAATAAAGAAATCCTCCCTAAACTTTGTCGATGTCCGATAAATTTCAGCATTCAGAATGTACATAAAAAATATACGTATGTACTTTTCTACATTTCACTAGTGCCTCTTTTTAGAAAAGTTCTCTAGTAATAAGTCATGAACTAACACTTGTCTTCAAAACTAGAAAACGTATCAGAACACAAATCCTGCCAAATTATTTATTTGTGTGGATCACTTTTGCTTTGTATAGAAATTAGAAAATTAATGTTTATGGCTTTAAAAAAGTTGTCCCAATAAGGAGCATTTTCTTATTTCTAAAAAACAATTTATAGAGAATTAAATTTACTATCACTAATTGTATTTTATTTTTACGAATCAATATAGAATTAGTTTTTTCTTCTTAATATTCGAGTTCGCTTATAAATTGTTGAAGAGTGATAAGCGAATTTAAAATTATTTATTTATTTCACAATGCAATAAGTTCTGAAAAAACTTGAAACCAAAGACATTTTTAATTTTGCAAAAAATTTATAGTCTGATCTATTTTAGGTTTATTTTTATTTCTTTTTGAATAAAAATATACTAATAAATAATTTTTGTAACTGTTTATCACACAGTAATTTAAAAATAGCATTAGCATGAAATCACAGTATATAATTGAATTAATATATTTTAAATTTATGTTTTGATATATTGGTAATTTCTATTTTTACATTCATTGAGTAATAGTTTAATTTTTAAATCCATTTTAATTTTATATAGCAAGGTATCACAAGTTTTTTCTAAATAAATAAATAGTTTTAGTTCTTAATTCTACTTGTATTCAAATCCATACTAATTCAAAAGCTAAATAAAAGCTAACATATTATTTCGTTGTGTTACATCAACTGAACTCAAAGAGCAGACAAACCTTTTGCCTGTCATCGAAAGAGGAAGCTGCGTACTTAGTGTTCACATAGCGCTCATTGGTTGCTAATTCAGATATTCTTCCTGACTTTAGTGTTGGTATTATTCTTTAATAAAGTCTCCATTCATATTACAAAGATATAATCGTGGTTAATGTGTATGAGTAATCTAAACTAATTAAATGGATTAACTTTTATGAGTCATAGTAAAAAAACATAAATATGTAGTTAAAGTAGCAGTATATAGTCAGAATATTATCTGCTGCATGAGATAAACGAGTTACACTCATACTTTCAAGGCAGATTTTCAAACGTCTGCTACTGGTTTATGTATGATAATATGATCAGTAATCCTTGACTATATTTCTTGTTTTTATTTTACACGGTCTTGTGATTATAGTTCATAGCGAAGCTAGTTTTATAGAATTCGTGGATTATTTGTGTAATTGTAGTCAACAAATTTAACAGGTAAATTATATTTCTCATGAATATTTGTGAAATCATTTGTTCTGTCAGAAAAATATAATTATTGATAATCTTATGAGTGTTTATTTTAATTATTATTAATTAATTTTAAGTAAGGTTGCTTTAATTTTTATAGTCCAAATGCATTAATATTAATATATATTTTAAATGTTGTTTTGCTTATTAAGTTGAAATATATTTCAGATATAATGATGAATTTTGTTGTTACCTCATCAATTTTTATCACGTCATAACTTATATATTTATCATATCATAATTTCCGTTCCTTATGAAATAATTTTCTAGTT
Source organism: Latrodectus geometricus (assembly GCA_026290005.1). NCBI lineage: Eukaryota > Metazoa > Arthropoda > Arachnida > Araneae > Theridiidae > Latrodectus > Latrodectus geometricus. The sequence continues at coordinate 9,809 of JAPDSC010022791.1, forward strand.
TAAGAGGAATTTAAATATGCTGTATTAATTTGATAAATTAACTCTTAAATTTTTTCTTTTCCTTATTTTTCTGTTTTATTAAAATTTTATATTAAACTAATTGAATTAGGTGTTGGAAATTTTAATTATAATTACTAAATTGAATTGATTTGTTCTGTAATTGCAATATGATTTAACAATTGTTTGATACAGAGATAAAATATTATGCATTTATAAAAATTGTCCTCTGTTGATTTTACATTGCAATTTTAAGCTATTTTAATATAATTTTGATATAAAAGCAAGCATAATAATGTTTGCAATTTGTATAGCTACATTTTATTTGACCTGAGAATTTTTGATAATCTGGATTTAATGTTTAAAATCAGAAATTTTACTTAAAAATTTTAAAGAAAGAAAAAAATTCTAACTCTAATAGATTTTAATATATATATATAAATATCACATGTATCCTTTTTATAAACAATGAATGAAAACTAAAGAAATGAGATTTACTAAATTATGTTAGTCATTTGTAAATGATTTGTTATCACTTTTAATAATTTTTGTTTCCTTTTTTTCTATTTAGTTGTGAGAAGGATCAGTTTCTCAGAAATATGTATTATAAAAGTTTAATATCATTTTAATTGGGAACATCTTTTTATTCATTTTAACTAGTTTTTCAGCTTTGTTTCTATATATGACATACAATTTTCTTTTGTTTCTCTTTTAGAACTACTTATAAAGGGATTTTGAGTAGTTTGAAGATTATTTAATTTGAAAAACTTTTTTTAACTAAATTAAATTGAATTAATTTAAACAAAACACTTTTAATTACTTAATATTTTTTGTAAAATCATTGATTTTTTTATATGATAAAGATGTATTAATCTATTTAATAGCTCATGAAGTACTTATATCAAACATTTAATCATTTATTAAAAGTCGAAACATTATTTGCATTTATGAAAAATTTTTCAAGAATTAATTTATAGGTCTAAACGATTGAAGCAACACTTCAGCTAAATTTGTTCTATTTTATCTATCATTGAAACCAAAACATAGATTGCAAACTTCATTTATGTTGAGACCATTATGATTATGTAAATCACTTTTGAACATTAATGACCAATGTAATTTTGGTGATAACATAGTTTCTATTTAAAAATCATTAATCTGCTGGAGTTTATATTAAATAAGTTTAGCTTTAGCACTTATTATGTTTGTATCTGATTATTTGAAAAGTAAATATTAAAGCAAGCATAAAGCACTCCTGTATTCACTTTTTAGATTAATCATTATTTGTTAATTACATATTGAAGTAAATTCTTTAAAGTAAATTATTTCAAATTTGAATAAGTTAAAAAGGTGAAAACATAAACTGGTATCAAACATTAATATTTATTATTTTATTTATTATGTTTTACTTATATAATTTAATCAAATAATTTAAAAGATTTAAAATTTATAAAAGTGTACTTATCAATGCTGTATTTATTTTGAAATGCAAACTTTTTTCACTTTTAAGGTTTTATATTTCAAATATATTTAATGAAATATCATAATAAAAAATGAAATTTATCAATTTTTATGTATTTGTACTTTGATTCAGAGTATGATAATTGAAATATATTGTTCCTATGTTTATACAAGATTATATATATATATAATATTTATAAAAATAGTTCTCTTTTTTTTAAAATATTATTTATGCAAAATGTACAAAGCAGTTATGATTGAATTTAAATACAGATATGTACACTAATGTAATATGTATTATAGACATACATGTATGTACATATATATATGTCAATGTATATTTATATAAATATGTATTTGCTCATACAACCCTTGTCTTTTCAAAGATAAGAATCTTGTATTATTTTAATTTAAAAATGTATTTACCTTATAGCATTTTCTAGTGGAGTGCTATAGTTTTCTTTTATTGAAAAATCAGCATAAAATCACATGTGATGACTGCTCTGTTTGGTCGGACATCTGCTTTTGACAAGCTTTTTGGTAATTCCTTAAAAGCATCTTAATATTTATGAAAAAATAGTATTTGAAAAACATTGATTAGTTAATCTTCAATATTTTATATGAATATAATAATATATTTTTCTGTCTATAAATGTTTTCTAAGGCAATCAAGATTTTATACTATTTTTTGTCTTTATAAATAGCAATCTATAATTATGTGCTTATTTTAATAATATATAAGGAAGTTATGAAAGCAGTTACATCATTTCCCAATAAATAAATTGCTTTGGAAAATAATTTATAAATTTAAAATTCAGAACACCTGTATTTCTTATAAATAAAAAATATAGTTTAAGTCTTAAATATTTTGGCATGTTACAAAATCTATATTATTGCTAGTTAGCTTTGTTTGCTATCTTCTTTTACTTTATGACTCTTAATTACAATCAGTTACACAATATCTACATCAAATGCAAAGTATTATAAATAATGTAGGTTAAGAGAATCCTGTAATTCCAAATTATAAATTTTTGCAGTAAATAATGTGACTTTCTGTATCAAAATGAAATTATTTTAGGAGAATTTTTATTTTTAATCAAATATTTGACTGGATTTTCATTAAAATTTTATGTATTCAACTTGCATTAAATTGAAGATTTTTATTCAAAGGCTACTGTAGAGCAGTAATTTGAAAGTAAATTTATATTTTAGTTTTAATTAAGAAACCAGTTGAATAAAATATACATGTTTAGATTTATGTAACAACTGCTGATATCCATGTTATTATTTCAGTAAAATTACAAACTTAAAAACTTTCTCTTTGTTTAGAAAAAGCAACTAGTCATTTACTCCTAGAACCTGATTGGGAAAGTATTTTGCAGATATGTGACAGTATTCGTCAAGGAGATGTACCGTAAGTCCTGAGATTTATATTTTTAACATTTTTATATTTTAAAGTTTCTTGTTTTATTTTAATTTCACTTTTAGTTTTTATGATTGTTAGAAATATTTTTTTAAAAAATATATAATAGAAATTTCTTTCATGTAATTGTGTTTAATAATTTATAATAACTTATTTAAAATATCACATATGCATTTTTTATATTATTGTTCTAAAATATATATTAAGGTAAGAGAAAAATATTAACATAAAAATTTGCATTTCCTTATAAAATGATGAATTTTAATGCAAAAATAAGATCAAAATTTTGAATATGCATTAGTAGATTTAAAAATAAAGAAAATATAAGTATGAAAAACTTTGATTGCGAAGTATATTTAAATATTTATTTAAATGAAATGGTAAACTTCATTATCAGATAACCTGATATAAAGGAAAACTAATTTGTCCTAAATTTTCCCCCATTATTAATCTAATCTACTAATAAACAATTATCACCCATATCCTTTAAATTTGTTAAATATACTTACTTTTTTTTAAATCCTCTTTGAATTATATTAAAGTTATTTAATTTCATTATTTTTTTATTATTTATACGCATACTATTTTTATTATTTATACGCATACTTCTAAAATTTTCTTAAGCCTTTGTGAATTTTTTTTCATGAAATTAATTATTTTAAGCTATTTGTATAAACTAATACATTTAAAAGTTGCCCTAAAATCATAAATATATTTGTAAGGTAAATACTTCTCTTTTTAACATCCATTGTGATAATTTCCTAACTCCTTTTTCACAATTCCTTCTTTTGAGATGGGTCATTTGATGTGATTGTTCCATTATGCATTACACATTTATTGTTTGTCTTTAAATTTTTCAAGTCCACTATTTTCTCCCTTTTACACATGAAGTTTTTTTCTGACATCATAATGTATTTGCTGCAACATTATTTTCATTTTTTTTTTTTTTATGATTTTCCATTTGATGCCATTTTTTATATAATATATTTCATTTCGCAGAAACCAATTGATTTCAATGAAACCCTAAGGCATTATATTTTAAATAAAGCAAAAATATAAAACACTTTGTTGTTCAGACCAAAATTATGGTTTCAAATGATTTGTGAAAAAAACTTTTAATTCCTGATTTTTAAATTTATTGAAATCAGATATGTTTTCTTATTCTATTTATGTCCCTCTTTTCAAGAAAATCTTAAAATTTGTTTTTGTGTGTACAAGCATTAAAACTAGGGATTCACCTTGTTTTAAAAATTATTTATTATCTGGATTATCTTCCGATGTAAACAATTCATTTCCTATAATTTAATATCGCTTGTCAATTCAATATACCTTTATTCAAAACAAATGTAAAGGGGCCTTTGAATGAATAACTTAAATTTCATACATCCTGCTTGTATATTTCAGATTTCTTCACGAAGGAGAGCGTGTGTAATATTACATGCTCTCCTTTATGAAGATCATGTGGATTATAATATTCCTAAAAATTAAAGACAAATGTAGTTGAAAATTGTAATTGCACATTATATGTTGGAGTCTTAATTTTGTTTAGATTCTAGGAAATTCTACCATTTAATTTTTATAATAGTATGAATAACATATGTTATATACTTAAAGGTATGCATTTGCTGTTATATTGTTTGTTGGTATTCTATGTATTATTTTGCATAAAAGTTACTTTAATATAAGTATTTACAGTTTACGGATTTGTATTTAAAAATTAAGTATGAAATTTAAAGAAATTCTAAATATTGCAGCCCTAAATATGCAGTTTCATGCATAAAGAAAAAATTATATGCTACAAATCCTCATGTAGTCCTGTACACACTTCAGGTATGTAGGCGGATTTTTTTTATTTCTACATTTTTATATAAATTATTAAATTTACATTATTTATTTTTACACTTTTGTAAAACTTATCTAATCATGCTGTCAAATTTAATTAAGTAGTTCATTATATTTAAAAAATTATACATAAAAAGAAACATATATGCTTTAAAAAGGGAAACTTTTCACTTAGAGCATGTTACTAAACAAATGAAAAAATAATGTAAATAAAATGCTCTTTAATAATATAAAATAAGTCACTGAAAAATGTTCTTTGCAATTATGTAGGTAAACTTTCAAGATATATTATTATAAAGAATAATAATCCAATGGGTTAATGATGTTTTAGTCTTCTGATAAATAGTTCATGGGCTTGACTTCTTTGTGGGGCTTTTATTGTGGTTTTTAAATTTTCTGTAATCTGTGTTAACCCCTTGCCTGCCACGGGCGTATATATACGCCGCGCTAAGCAAATGCGTTAACTGCCCCGGGCGTGTATATACAGCTTTCGGAAATACGCTTCTCTGCAATGTTCTGCTATCAGTAAAGCTAGACCTATGGCTTTGGAATGCAATAGAATGTCCTTGACATTGTTTGAAAGATCTGTTGAGATGATGTTACACCTATTTCAAAGATGGGGCGATTTGGAGAGGGGAATATTTCTTGTGTGGAATGGAGAAAGCTGTTGTTTCTATTCCATATGTTACAGTTAATATTTGTGTTTGTTTTTGAGTACTTCGTAACTTTTTATTCTTTCGCTTCCATTATTTTTTTTGTTTTGTGAAAGTAAACAATTAGAATGGAAAGCATGCCTCTTCTTTTCCACCGATACACCGCATAACTGTGCGAGCCTGTGTGAAAATCTGTAGCACTGGGGAACAAATCTCGTAAGTTTTCCTTGGCAGGTAAGGGGTTAAACTAGCAGTTATATGTAAAATTTATCATAGTGTTACAAATCAAAACACTTGGGATCTAACCAGTGAGACTAATTTTTTTTGTCTTGAGTTTTTTATTAGGCTCTAAAATGAACTTACATTTAATTAGCTGTAAGTAAGAAAATTTTGTTTTAAAAAGGAAATTTTTATTAGAGCAAAGGAAATTTTTATTGAAGTTTTAAAGACCTTAATTTTTGCTGTTGCACTGTGAATATTTACCACTTCTAAATTATCAGTCCAAAGTATAAAATATTTAAAATTTATAAAAATCTTATTGTAAAATCTTATTAAGTAATATAAATAGGAAAATTATTTTAGCAACATTAAATATTAATGAATTTACCTGTAGAAATATTTTATTAAAATTAATTTCTTATTCTCTTATGTAAATTATTTGCTTAGACTAACAGGAAACTTCAAATATTTTTCAAATGAGGACAAAAGTAATATATGAATTCATACCTAATATGTATGATTGAAAAAATTCCTAATGGAACTGTGTGAATTCTAATTTACATTAAATTATAAAAATATCGTAGCTTTCTGTTATATATATCCTTAACACTATATACTAAGATTTTAAATATAGAAATATGACATCATTCAACTCTAGCCTTGTAATGTTCTCCAAATTGAAAAGCTGTTTAAAAATAAAAAGAAATATATTACGAAACTTTAATATGAAATTATTTATATATGTGACATTTATGAATGTTGATCAAACTGTAATGGAAAAAGCATGAATAACTACGAAATTTTAATGTTCTCTGAGAGAGCTATAACTTTAAACCTATCTATTCAAAAGTGCCATAAATATACCTTGAAATCAATCTCATCATAAATGACTGTTTTATTGGGTTGTTCGGAAAGTCATTTCGTTTTTTTTGGGGGGAACATGAAAGACAGTTTTCGTATAATGAATAAATATTTTATTAAATTATATATTGGCCATTCTGGTCTAACACCTTTTGCCATCTTTCTGGCAGTAACATAATTCCCCTCTCATAAAAGTTTTGGTCCTTGCTGGCAAAAAACTGGTTCAGGTGGTTTTTGACATCTTCATTTGAGGTAAAGGTTTTGCCATCCAAAAAATTTTGCAGGGACCGGAACAAATAGTAGTCGGAA
>JAPDSC010022804.1:0-13449 GCA_026290005.1 Latrodectus geometricus
TTATATAATTTTGTTAAAAGAAATTTACTTTGCTTCAATGGATTTATTGTTCTAGACTAATCATCAATTATTCATCGTTAACTAGTTTTGTAAGCATACTAATATTATTTATTGTAAAATTTATAATGTCAAAGTTCATGCATATTTCTTTTTGAAGAATTTTCATTAAATCTATTAAAAAATTTTAAAATTATCTTTGAGTTAAAGTTAAGGTTATTATTGATTTTAGGGAAAATGTTAAAATATTTCTTAAGTAGTTTTACTTAAAATTATAAAACCATTGATTTGAATACTTGTTAGTTTTTTTATTCAATTTACTTACCTATTTTCATACTATAATATTTATATGTTAAAACGTTTTTAAATAAAATAGTATATTATAATATAATATTTTCCTTTTAAAAAATGTTTTAACGTCAGAAAATTACAAAAATAAAATTGAAAATGTAACTAGCAGTAAATTATTTCACACCTTCAACTACTTCAATATAATTTAAAGCTTTTTTCAATAAAAAATAAGTCATTTAGGAAATTTACTTCAAAAATTTAGTTTTCTTGTGCTTTATCAGAATAAGTAATTTATCTTTATTAAACTTAATTTTTTGAAAAATATTCTACTTTTTTGTTGATTATTAACATCTAAGAAACATTTAATATATTCATTATGATATAAGAACCTGATTTTAATATAAAAGAAGTGAAATGTATCTTCCGGTACAAAAATATAAATGCTGTAACCTACATTGTTGTAGTATTGTATTAAAATTTTTTTTACGAATGAATTTAACGAAGTATGTGACATTTAAATAAACATAATTTTATATCTACACAACAAAATTCTACTTTTGTTTTATTTTCAACACATTATCTCCTATAAATTTAATTTTTCATTTTATTAAAATACAACGTTAAAAGAAACAAAAATCAGGCTATCTGATTTTAAAGAATTGAAATTTCAATGACAAAATTTTAGTGCTTTGACTAAGTAAACAATTAAAGTAATTACATATTATGAAGAGAGAGAAGACATTTATCAACTTCATCTGCATCCGCATCTAATCGCTTAACACCTTCATCCATTACTACAATGTTCCTTTGTAAAAGAGACACGACAAGGAATCATCGTGAGAAGCGCAAACCCTTTAAAAAGCTGTGCAGGCTGTTATCCAAATATAACTAGGTACGTGCAATTTCCGTAATGGTGACTTGACTGTCCATCATCTTCTTTCCAGATAAGTACCATCGAGTGACGTATTTTAGTCCAATCAGAGAGAAGATTCCGTCATCGGGTAGAATCAGTGTCTAACGGTCCTTGTTCTTTCTAGAGGCATTCATTCTCTAATTGAACGAATGCCCAGAGTCCTCCGGATGAGGTGCGCTATTAATAAATGCTCCAGGATGAGGATGGGTGAAGGGCGAGCACTGGTTACGAAATGGGATATCGTTGCTCCAGTGATGATGGATCAGTTTTATGAAAGGAAGATCTGTTAGATAAGCAAAATGGATAAAACATTGCTGAATCCGTTAAAACTTGACAGTTAGTAAGATTCGCGCATCAAAAGTGGGAAATATGGGGAAAATATTAATAGTTATTCCACATTCTTGAATGTAATTAGCAAAGGATACTTTTTCATACTGGAATTGCTCTTATAACTAAAATTGCATTAAAATTCAAATGTAATAGTGTATTTTAAAAAAAAATTAATTTTGAATACTAAGTTTTAATTAATTGTGCTTTTTAACAAATATTTTTTGCTGCCATTTTTATTTTATTTCTTAACGTGTATTTTACTTCTTATTTAAGTGAAAAAACAAAACAAAATTAATTTAAATTTAAAAAAAAACTTGATCCTCTTTTATAAGAAAACAAATTTAGATTGTTTTATAAAAAAATTTCAATTTTTTATTTATCTGTACTATAAAATGCATAAATTATTATGTATTGGATAATTGATCAATACAAACACAACTTTTTTATTTATTACATTATTAAATCCAAAAATTAACTTTAATAACATTTTTTTTTTTAGTTTTACTTTTCTCCTGAAATTTTATCTGCATTAATAATAATTACTACTTGATGGTTATATATCCAAGCTTTAAAATTTTTTCAAAATTATTTTCTCTTTAAAATTTATATTTATTGATATATAGTCAATATTATTTATCCAAAAGAAAAATTTATAACTGAATGCTAATTTAATCTTCTGATTGCTCAATTTGTAAACCAAAATGGCTTCAAAATTGTGTATTTTTTTTTACATATTTTTAATATATATATTGGAGGATTGAAATGCTTATATTTTTCTTCCCAGAAAATATTTTTTATGTAAATTTTCATCATGAGAAATTAAGCTGCCAATAAAACCAATATCAGATGTTATTCCAAAAAAATTTTATTAAATTTCATTTGAATTACAATTAATTTCTGTTTATTACGTAATATAAAAAAGTAAAATGTATAAAATTTTGAAAACTGGGAAAATGGTTAAAACGCAGGATATGCTCTTCAATAAATCCAGAAAAACATGCACATGAAAATCAAGGTATTAACTAATTTTGCTATATTTCAGTTGCTCATGAAAATCGCGGGATGCTCAGTCAGAGGGTTAAGCCGGCTGATAGATGAGTGGTTAGCGTTACTGATTATAAAACTGTTGGTTTCATGTTCGAATCCCAATTCAGGCATATAAATATTTTTCTTCTCTCTTTCTCTATTTAGTCAATCAATCAATCAATCTATACCTTGTCCTTTCTTCTGAAATAGGAGAGCATGGCTGAACTTATAAATGGTTTATCGTGAAGTGTCAATGGATACATGTCTTGAATCACAGTTATCCATTGTGTGGCGATAAATGAGTAGCAGTTTCCTGCCTAGTTATAGCCTTGAGTAAGGGCTCCATATATATATATATATATATATATATATATATATATATATATATATAAACTCTACTTTTTTATTTATTTACTGACGAAATTTAATCATTTAATTCCTCTGATGTGTGAAGAATATGAATATAATATTAATATGAAAAATATGGATTAAATCTCTATTGTAAGATATTTTAAAATAATGAAAGCTTTGTGGAAAGGAATAAGAAAACAGTTATTTATTTTACTCTGCCTTTACATCACACAATAAGCAATAATTCATTATTCTTCATTAATTTTAATAAAACATTTGATCACTGGAAATGTAAAGAATAATACATTTTTCAGCGCTGGAATTCCAACAAAAAGTTTCGAATGTGAAACATCATTCTGATTAATCGCACTTACTTGAGATTTAATTAAAATACCCTTATTTGCTTTCAGTTTGTCAAATATGTGGATTCATTTATCAATTAGAGATTCAAATGTGTTCCATTTTATATATATTTAGCTATAACTTTGAATACCACCATTTTAGCATGTTTTTAGAAAAATAAAATGTTCTCTTGTTTGTAACACATTTTAAGAATACACTCAATAATGCAAAAAAAGAATTTGGCTTCTTTTCAAATCTCTTGGAAAATATCCAAATAAAAAAAGATTGATTGCTCTAATATTTTTATTTAATTTAATGACGGATTTTAATCTTTTTTGAGTTCATCATTTATAAGAAATGAATTCATTTTTTAATAAAATTCTTTTTTAACATTCCTACTATTAAATTCTTTATGTATTAATTAAATCTGAATTTCTTGTGTTAAGATTTTAAATTACATAAAATTTCTATTTTAACCTAATTTTAAAATTAAATAATCAAAAAATTTCAAAAATATTATTAATCTTAATTTTTTTGCATCTATAATGTTTTATTCTCTATAAATTATATAATGAAAATATTTCAAGATTGCTTTTATGTAAAATTTACACCCTTATGTCAACTATAATTTTTAATTTATTACTTATCTATTTTAATAATTTTACTGATCTTAATTTTAAGCTATCAATTGAAATAACTCTAGTAAACAGTTAATTCCATTACTCTATTTTAAATTTCTTTATATAAAACTATTTTAAATTTCTTCTTTATGCGAATGAATATAAATTCCCTATTCTAAATAAATGTAATTTTTAGATGATATTTAGTTTTTTTTCTACTGTATATCATTACATAAGATTTTACCAACAATATCACATTAAAAATACTAAACTTTAATAACTAAAAAGAACATTATTACTAAATTTGGGATTCAGATTTATTGAAACCTGATTTATGGTCTTGAAATTAGAAAATATTTTCTCTAATATATTTAATTACTTTTAATTATATTTTTTAGTCCTAAATAAATAATTAAAGTTAAAACATAGATTTATTGGAAGTTAAATAAAATCTTATATTTAAATTTTCATATAAATGTAATGGACTTTATATATTCACCAATAAAACCAATAATTTAAGTTGAATCAATATGGAAAACATTTGAATGCTTATTATTCTCTTGAAATGTAAAGGTTATAAAGAAAGATATTAGTAAAAAGAATAGTTATTTTCTATGAACAGAAATAATATAATTGTTTATTTTATACGTTAACATTTCCTAAAATCTATTAGGCAACAGTCACTCATATATTTGAAAAAATATTCATAAAATTTATACCCATATTTTAAAATATAACTAAATAATACAAAGTAGTTTTTAGTTTCTTTACTTTTTCATGCAAGAAGTAGTTTATTACAAGATGTTGAAAGAAATTGAAAAACTAATCATATTTTATATTATTAAAATTATAGGAAATGTATTGTTTTAAAGTAACTTAACCAAATCATAGACTCGTGTGAATTAATAATAATTTCCTGGGTTATTTTAATTATAATTTCTAACATCTACTCCATTAATTCTTAACTAGAAGAATTTAAATTAAAATAAATGTAATTATTTTAATGTATATGTATTGTATAGTATGTAATGTAAAAAACGTAATATGTATTGTAATTAATAAGAAGAAATCTTTATTTCTATACAATGAAACTAAAGGAAAATATTTTTAATAATAAATTTAATATATTTTTAAATAAATGCTTGTAATGTGATGCATTAAAGTATTTATTTATATAAAATTTTCTTTATATATATATCCGTTATTTTTATTTATTATAACATCATTTGACCATTTTAGAATACTATTTGTCCTATATAGGATAATTTAGTTTTATAAATTATTTCATCTTTAAATCCAAAAGTAATAAATTAAACCTGAATGAATGAATTAAATTATTGTTCACCATTATTTGTGTGTAGCAATATATTTATCTGCCTACTCTAATTTTAAACATTTTTAAAATAAATCATGTATATTCTAAAAATTTCTCAATAATTTCTACACTTCTTCAATATTCTTCTTAAATCTCCCGAAACAGTAGGCTTTAGTTTTATATGTCTTCAGGAAACTATGGATTTCTTTTAATGGTAGCACTTCCAGGTAAGAGGCTCTGCATTAGGAAAGATCTAATGCTACAAAATGCATATTATATCACAGAAAGGGAGAAGGGTTATCCCACGCGACATTAATTATTCCAGGAAAATTTTCTTGGGAGGAACCCTAGATCCATCTCCTTGCGTGTGATAAGCAGTGCCAGTAATCCAGTGGTCATCACTCACCGAGGATCCTGTGTCGTATCCCTACTACCAGAGATTAAGGCTGAGATAAGTGGCGAGACGCGAATGTTCTCATTACGTTCAGCAGCGGAAAACGCGACATTAGCAAATTGCACCGGTAACCTCACACTCCTTGTGCGGCATTAAGTTCTCGAATTTAGAAGATTTGCTGAGCAATCAGTTTCATACATATTACCGATCCAGCTGTTATGAGGAAACGAACGTGAATAGTCGACGCTTGAACACCTGTTCTATTTACCAGGGTATTATCTAGTACCAATGTCACATGAGTTTCGAAATGTTTACTTTGTCATTATTTATTTGACTGCTTTAAATACGCATCATTACTTGTTTCACTGTTGAAGTTATACTCTTAGAGAAACAATTCTATCCTTTAAAATGAAAAGCTTTATTTCAATCACTCAAGAACAGCATTATCACTTTATTATTCATCATTTTTTATCAAAAAAACACAATTTTTAAGACTTTAATTTTAAATTGTTTCTAAGTATAAATGCAAAAGTGTATCATATATTTAAGTTAAACAGAAAAATGTCATTTCAGTATTTGAAACACCATTCTTCACAAAAAATTAATAAAATATAAATATAGCAATAAAAAAGCAGTCCAGCGCATAATCTTTTTATAGATTTTTAATTTATTAATTTCTTTTCATGAGTTTTATTTTAAAAAAAAATTTATTTTGTACCAATCAAATATTTATTCATAATTGTTATCCTTCTGATGAGATTTAGACTTTCTGAAAAATTAAATCTGAGCTTATGGTGGCCATAAACTTAGGATAATTTAAAGTTGCACAGAAATATTTTTCTAAGGGTTAAATATCTACGTGATTGAAAATCACTGAAGAAACAATCCGATTGTGTTACACTAAGCTACCAGCTGGTATTAAAATTAAATTACATGAGAGAATTATGTAAATAATGATAGATGAGAAGCAGCCTAGTGTCAAGGATTACTCTTAACGACATAATGTTGTTGTTTCACCAGCATATTTCCCTATAACTAGTCCTGAATTAGGCTTTACAAGTTAGTGGAAGCAGTAGGGTAGAAGTCATCATAATTTAGAAGAAAAGAGAAAGCAAAAAATCCTCTAATGCTAGATCTGCCATCCTAGGAGGTATTATCATTTTAAGAACATTGCAAACACGATCTATTTATCTAAATAAGTCGTCTTTAGTGAACATGACGGATCTTTAGTTTATCCAAACTTCAAACTGACTGCCTTTCGAAAATGTATACGATGTCCTAACCAACCATGTCAGTGTGGCCCAACCAATCATGCAATCATGCCTTAACTACCTATAAATCAAATTATTAAGACGAAAAGGACTTAGACTGACAATTTTTTCGAGTGCTCAATTGTCTGTCTCTTGAAATGTGTGGGTATGGAGATGGTTGTATCTGAGGAATTCAAAATCACTTGAAGTGACACTTCTAAGCATAGATAAAAAGTTTGAGTGAAGGAAACATCTACAGGTGTTACAGCACGGAAAGTCAACGAGTTTTAAACCTGGAATGACAGATATTTGGGAAATAACTAGCAATAAAAGCACAGACAGCTTAAAATCTCATTTTTCCTACAGTTACCTTTAGCCATAACACCATAATCTTGAAACAAACTAGATGCATATTGTTGGGCTTGTCAGATGCGTTTGACATACGGTAATTCACTATCACTGGTATTTAACCTGGCATAGAGAATATTGTGTGTGTGTGTGCTCCTAAACAGTGGGATGTGATGTTTTCAAATGAACCTAATTTTAACATGCAATTTGTTTACCATCGGACCTTAATTTAACGAATATCATAATTCCATTGTCATCCAGACCTCTTCACTGAAAAATACTATTAGATTCAATCATTCATCATTGAACAATACCATTTAAAGAATGAAAGACTGCTTGTTTGGGATGAAATTTATGTGGATTTACGAACAAATCAAATTAATTAAATAGGAACCATTATATGTTATTTTTATCAGCATATTGTTTTATAAAAATATGCGTTTTATTCAGATATGCTATGACAGCAAAATTTGTGTTTATAAACAAGAACATAGAGGAAAATCATACATATTTTGCAAATCCGAAATCATCACTCTGATGATAACATTTTTATTTTGAATGACTATATGATTTTAAACTTATCGCATTTGAATCTGACGGAATATGTGGTGACATGATCAATCAGTATTTTGTAGCTTAACACTTGCATCCTTGATATATAACGGAACTTTTATTTTTTAACTATTGTAGTTATTTTTATTAACTATAAATTAGTTATTATAATTTTAAAAAGATCAACTTAAATAGGATAACCGTGATATAATGGTCAGGACGAAAAACTAACTTCAATATTAAAGAGTCCAATTGTGATCCCAGCCACCGTTGAAAAACGTAAGATGAATACTGTGACTTTTTGTTTTCTACCTGCATGGCTGTTGGAATGTTTACATAAATATTATCAGGGTTTTCTCTCTCGAGACACATGATTTCATTTCCTTGTCAATTAATAATTTTCCAGAAAGATAGTTTATGGGATGCAAAATAAGTGTCTTATAACAGCCACAGAAATTTAGGCTGTCCAAGATTTTTAGACAAGCCAATTTAGGCTGTTTTAAGAGATAATATCAATAATTTGACACACATGCCTAAGCATTAGCATTAAGAAAAGCCGGCAAGTGAAAAAACTTTATTAGCCAAACTAAGAATAATATATAAATAATTTTCTGATAAGTAGTTCAAACGTTTTTCTAACAATTCAAGGAATATTCAGAATAAAAGGAATATTAGGAAAAATAAAAGGAATATTGGTTTTAGCTTTGTGAATACTATCTTATACCTGTGAATTACTTTTGTTTTTTTGCATTTTTCATGAATGAACTTTATTTCATGACATGTTTTTATTGAATTTTATTATCAATAATAAAATAAATAAACTTTATACAATATTTATCCTTCATTTTTAGATATGAGTGCTTTAATTATATTTAACTGTGCATAATAAATAATATATGTACTTGAATATAGTTCTCATATTTTTCAAAATATTCTAGTAAATACAGTCAGTTTATAAATACAAGAAACTTTATAGTTAAAACCTAAAACTTTTTTTATTATTCTCTTTTACATATTTTTTTCTGGAAGTGATAGTAAGAAAAAATAAATTTACTCAAATATAATATTATAATTTATTTTAAATTTCATTTTAATAAATATATTCACAAAATGTTAAAAACTAATTGCATATTATCACACTTATTGGGTACTTAAATAAGTTATATTGCTTAATTTTTAGTTATTATCTAATGTACTAAATTTGTTCACGAAAATGAAAAAGACTCTCATCATGTGAATTTTTTAAAAAAAATTCACTAAAATCGACATCTATCAAATTAACTATATTAAAAATTCAATTCAAAGATTATTTACAGATAAAATAATTATTAATTCAATTAAGATTTAAGTTTTATAAATAGAACACACACACAAGTAAAATAATTTATGATTTTAATACATTACGTAAACAATTGTCAATATTACGTAAACCATATTATATTATATTTTGAAACTCGACAATTCTTTAAGATCTATAGTAAAACAAATAGATCTTAGATCATTAAATAATAAGGCTATTGTCTTCACGTTCTTCATTTTGTTCTTATTTTTCTAATTTAATCCAGTTTATGCTAAGTGAACAGCATTCAACACTTTGAAAAGAATAATAGCTTCATTAAGATTATTTTTTAAGCTTTTTTTAACCGTAACAAATGCGAATCAATTTGCCTCCTCCACTTCCCCGTTATAAGAACGAGGATATTTCTAACAAGGTTAAATCGGGCTACAATCTCAAGAACTTAGATTTGGAATGCGGGAGGGAAAAGAGGGAAATTCTAGGAAAAAGTAACAAAAAAAAAAAAAACCCTGAAGTGATAAACGAGATTCTAACTTGTACTTCTTCAGCTCAGAATAGCTCATAATTTTTCTCCGATTCATTACGCATCCTTGAGGGGGTTGTAGTAATAGAAGGGAAATTAATAATTTTCTGCAAAAATCAAGGATAAAAAAATATCTTATTCTATGAGAATATTGTAACTCACTTTGGTGGATGATAAACTAGAAAAATTTGAATGTCAATAAATAAGATTATGTTTATTATTATTATTATCAAATATGTCTCTTTTAAATAAAACAAATAAAATGTAATGAATTCTTCTATTTATCAAGCAAAAAACGAAGAAAATTATTAATTTCGAAATTAATCAATTAATTTGCAAATTAATTTATATTTTACTTAATTTTAATTGAAATTTATTACATGACAAGAAAATTTAAATCTTTTTTATAGGATTGATTATATTCTAACCATTTTAGAATTAAGTAATCTATTTCACACATTCTTTATCTTTTACATTATGAGCAATGTTTTATACTTTATCCTTATAAATAGCTTAAACCAACATTTGTTTCCATAATAACTATTCAGAACATAATTTGGCTTTACGAAAACATTAAATATTAGTAAAGTCTATGCAATTTTACACAAAACATGCTATTTTATACTTAATTATGCTACAAAAATATGTTAATTTGTTGTGCAAAATATTGCTATCAAATATTGCTATCTATTGCTATTCAATGTAATAAGCATGTAACGAAGGTACATATCATGATATTTCACTTTATAACTAAACAGTTTCATTGCACACAATTGGTAACAAATTATATTTTTTAATATATTTCTTATTCTATTTCCAAATTATGAATACTAATATTTTTCTTATTTTATAAACTACGTATTGATATTTCACATTACTATTGGTAAATTTAAAATATTTTTAATTATAAAATTTTCAATCATAAAAAAATAATTAACCGCTTCTAAATTTAAATGTTTTTTCACGATTTTAGATGTGTAACTAACACTGTATTTTTATTAAAATATTATCTAAGAAAAATTACGAATTTATTGATTTATGGAAGGCATGATTGTAATATAATTTTTTTAAATGACTTATTTTTTATTTTTTATTTACTTATAAACTGAATATAAAAAATATTAGAAAATCTTTCCCTTTTATCTAAAAATAGAATGCACATTTATCTAATAAATTACTCATTTCCATATATTCATTCTTAGCAGCAATATTTATATAATCATCTAAGTTTCTAAAGGTTTGAGCTTCTAAAGGTTGGGCTTCAAATGACACCATTCTGAAAAATAAAACGAATTTCAATGCTTATTATTTCATATTGGATTCCTTTATAATCTTAAACTTTATATTCTTATTAAATTTAACTTATTTTAAATTAGATTGCTATTTTTTCATGTTCGCGTTGGGATTCTTCTTTAAAATATGATGCTTAGTTCGTTTATACCAAAACTGATGAAGTTTCAATTTTAAAAACAACATTTTCTCAGAAGTTGGAGCTATTTTCTTATAGATAATATTCTAGTACAAATATTTGCAAAGCAAATCAAGTAAAAATTTACATATATTTTTTAGTCATTTTACCGTGTTTTATTTACAGCAAAATAGTTTAAAAATCCCTTTCCGTTTTATTGCAAGGACAAAATATGTCGTCATAAACTATGAAAACTACTATTTAGAATTTCGTCACGCAGCAGAAAGAGGAAATTGATGAAACATCCTCTTTTATTTTCAACGAGTATTATTTTTCCAGTTACAGATTTTTCAAAGGAATATTTATTTAAGTTTTTCCTGAATCTCTCAGTATGTATCAATAGTTCAACTTCCCGTAAATCTGTTTTGCAGACCAATTCTTTGAAATCGACCAAATCCCAAGCGAAGAATCCCTTCTTTATATTTATTTTCATTTCTTTCTGTTTATCAAGATTTTTCTGGTGAATGTTCCCCATTCAGCATCAGCAATGTAATCAGCAACTTGAGGAAATGGAATATTTTGTGCACGTATTTTCACTCTTGTGTAAGAAAGTGCATTCCCTTTCGATTTAATAAAATGACGGTATCTTTTTTGAAAATTAAAAAAAAAATTGTGTATCTCCCGCTTATGCTACATTTGGGAAATCTTATATAATAAGCAGTTACATAACAACACAGTTTACGCAATTACAATATTTATTGCCTTACTGCAAATAAAGCTCAAAAAGAGTAAATTGTTTATTCCATTGTATTAAAATAACAATAATGCAATAAATATTTTACTTCAGTGTTAGATACTATTAATAATTATATCAATTTTTCACAATTTAATGTACAATGATTCATTTCCGTAAGAAATTCATTCTTTTAAAAAATTCAAATTGTTGAAGAAATATTAAAGTATGAATACAATTTATAAAATTTCTGCATATAAATGGTTTTATTTTTGTGCCCAATTATTTAGTAAAACTTAAAACTATATCTATGATAGATAAAAAATAATATTTGAAAAATACCATACGCTATTGGCTCAACAAAAATATTTTGACAGATAGGTTATTCTTATTACGCAGAGTCAATGAGCTTAAGAGAATAATTTCTCTAATTAAACATAGGTTATTTTACTTAGTTTTTAATCAGCTAAATTCATAAAGTAGTACAAAGGAGTATTTATTTATAAAGCTAGTACAAAGTACAGTTTCTATCTAGGACTTAATAAATCTCAAACCTGGTTTACAAATATTCAAAAAAAGGTAAAGATATAAATATTTTTTGTTTATAATGCTTCTTCTTATACTCATTAAAAATGCACAATAAATCATCTAAACTTCGATGGATTTCAGTGCTATTTTTAACATTTATAATAAAAATTTCATTTATTCTAAATTGATTATTTTATATTATTGGTTATGTAAAGTAAAATATAATTAAGATTATACTGCAGATTTTTCCTTGCCTCGTAATGGTTATACTAAGTAAACACTACCTCTCTCCAATAGTGAAATGCTTAGAGAAAAACTTTTTAGGTATTTCATAATCTACTATTAAAGATGAAAGAAAACGAATATTTATCTTGAAACTGAGATATTCTATTGAAATATACGTGCTTAGTGTGCTTATTATAAATAACTATCTGTGTGAGAATATGACCACTTCTCTCACTGAATTTTGTTTAAATCCTTTTAAACCTAACTTCTCAATGCATTTAGAGTTCACACTTTATGTATTGTGTGTTGATTCAGTTTAGATTTTACCAATAAAAACTAAGATTGTAAGTATCCCCTTTATGGATTTTTTGCTTTAAAAAAATAATATTTATTCTATTTATTTTCTTCAACCAGAAACTAAATATGAACGTTTTTCTTAATCACTTGTGATTTAATTTCAATTTTGATGTCATAATATGAAGTTTAAAATACTAAACCTTACAAACAACAATATGATTCAATTAATATATCACTAAATGAAGTCTCGTCTATATATTTATTCAGTATAAATACTTCCTTTTAGTATAAATTTGTTAAATATTGAAGTTGCGATTTCCTTTATATCTGCTAACCAAAGTATTTCTAAATGGCATATATTGGGGATGATATAATCACGTTCACTGCAAATTTTTTTTTTTTTTTTTTTTTTTTTTTTTTTTTTTTTTTTTTTTTTAAGTTGGGAAAAAAATTACATATGCTTACATTTTCAATAATATTTTTTGAAATTGTAATATGAAGACATAATTTGATCTATTGTTTTGTTAGCAGTTAGCCAAAGATAAAGTTTTTAAACGTGAAAAAAGAAAAAAACACTTAATAAAATGAAGTGAAATTTTATATCACTATAATTTATTACACACTAGCAAAATCAACGTGTTAAGCATATATATATATATATATATATATATATATATATATATATATATATATATATATATATATATAT
>JAPDSC010022806.1:0-30869 GCA_026290005.1 Latrodectus geometricus
TTTTTTTTTTCTGTTTCAATCGATTTATTTTTAAATTTAATATTTGAAAACTCGATCTAAAAGTACATTTTTTTGCAAATTTTGACGTAGTTTTCTGACATGTCACTCATTATATACAAATTTAAACAGTGAACAAATAAAAATGTCTCAAAAAACAAAAACTTGAATTTAATATTTTACACACTTATCTAGATTGTAAAGATCGAAATTTTAAATCTGGATAAATCAATACTCAATTCATTTGAATAAATCTCTTACCAAAGAAAAATTTCGACTTAGTAAACTCCTGGTAATCCGCGAATATATTATCTCTACTTTGAGTTATCTATGGTCCTTAAATTTAAAAAAAACAAAACCTTTATTTCTTAATAAAATGTATTGATAGAAAAACAAGCTTGACTAAATTTTTAAACTGAGTTTATATAAATTGGGAAGTATAATTTTATAATTTCTAAAATAAATGTGCTCATATATATAACTATCGAATGTTTAGATTTTTAAAATACAGAAAAAAAAAGCATACGTTTCCCTTTTAAATAGTTTTGTAAATTATCTATGATAGCCTTACTATTCAATTCGGCAGATAATTTGCAGTTAATTCTGTAACTAATTTGGTTTATTTCCTATATATCTCGGTAAAGTTATTTAACAGACAATAAAAGTGATTAAGCAATATTTTCAAATTCATCTATTTTCAAAAATCTTAAATTGATTAATGATATTTATTACAATGAAGTGTTAGACGGATAAGAAATAATCGAAATATTCAGAAATTTATGAGAAAGTAAGACGTAATTTTAAATAAGTTAAGTTGAAAGTTCATGCTTTTCAAAATTTAGATCAGTAAAGTCAGAAGTTCGATATCAATATTTTCAAATAAAAGAGCAGTTGCATAAGCTGTCAAACAATCGAATGACTTCAGAACACACATTTGACCTCGTGTCTGAAAAGAAGTTTTATTTTTGGCTTTCTTGAGAGAGAATCTAGAATTGCTCATTCTGATTTATAAACAGATAAAGATAATCAGATCTCCAACAAATCAAAGCAAGCTCTGAATATAATGAAGAGAAAATTACAATTTATTTTTAAAATAATCAGTATTTGTACAGATAAAAGAAATAATTGAATAAGTTAGTAAAATTTAAAGATAAAAGTATTTCAAATAAACAAGAAAATTAAAGAAAGCCAGAAAATTGATTTTTAAAGTTTTAAACAAAATAATTTTAACTCGCAAAAAATAATCACTTTTTACATAAATATTGAAATGCTAATCATTTAAAAAATTTTTTATATTAGTTTGAATATACTCACAAATTTTTAAAGGATTATAAGCGTACAATGGAAATTCATTTTTCGATTCATGTTTCATAATTACTGTTATGCGTTATCGATATACATAATTTCAAAAATACTACTATCATGCAATTTAACCTTTTAAAGCACCTTAAATTGTATAGCGCGTTAGTCTACGATCTTTTTTTGCACACAATCGTTAACTGATTAAGGACTTACAGTTTTATAAGTGGATCCAGAAACACTATTACATCCAGAAAATTTGACTTCCCACTCAACAATGTTTTGTTTGCACACAAGGCTAATTATCCTAGGATTTAAAGTAGAGTTCGAACAACTACGAATATTCAATGTGGGATTCGAACCCACGAACTGTGAAACCAAGACAAGATCGCTGACCATTCGGTTTACACCCAGGAGAATTGAACCTATGAACTGTTGTTGTCGTAAAAGATCAATATATTAAAAATCTTTTTAGAAAACTCAAGCAATCATTGTTTGCGCAAGTCGTTAATTTCAGATAAGTTATATAATGCAGATGGAAATTATATATATTTTTTATATATTTAGATCATGAGCCTGAATAGATAAAATCCTATAGGGTGGACAAATCTTGAGAATTTTTTTAACAATTAAATTGAAATATCATTGAGCTATATAAAAAAATCTTTATATAATTAATAAGATTTCTGTAGCCATCTATTTTAAAGAATACATTTTTATTTTTTTGTAAAACTGCATAATTATTTAGAATTTTAATACATTTATGTTTTCTAATCATAAATGTTTAAAAAGTCTTATAAAATTCAAACTAGTTTTTTTTTTTTTTTTTTAAATACAAGGTAAACAAATCTATAAAGAAATATTACAATTACTGTAATGTAGTTCAGTAAAATATAAATAAAAGAAATTAAATGTTTTAGTAAAATTATAAAAGCTTGAAAAAGATTAAGATTGCAGCTGAAAATTAAACTTAATATTGTCCTGAATTAGTACCATGAAAACAGGAAAAATTAAATGACAATAAATTCCTCTTATAACAACATTTGTAATTAGATATACAAAGCAAACTTACAAACCAGAAAAAGCACTGGCAATTGTGCAGACTAGGGCGACATTACCCACTGTATACGTCAAATCCATAGCTGAAAAAGAAAAACACTAGTTTTTCTCTCCAGAAATTTTAGCCTTGAAATCGTGACGAATGATATGATGAAAAATAAAGTCGGAAATAAACACGCCGTGATTATTTTTCAAGGAGACTTTATCACTCGCTTTTATTTCATCTTATCATACGCCCGATGTCGATTATAAAATTTTTTTACCGCAAATTATCATTCTCATTTCTAAAAGCGATTGATCTCTCAGCTGGCACAGGTGTAAGCATTACTCTAATGTGTTTCATTTTGTAAAAAACAAATGATCAATTTATAGTTTTGCTTTCATATTGTTACACGGAGTAGGCGTGGTTTTATCTGCTAAATTTAGGTTATAAATTATCTATGGAAAGCTATATATAGTATGGAAAATTATCTGAAAACTTGCAGTGAAATTTTAAGCAAACGAAATAATTTTAAATGAATAAACAAACGATGAGGAATGGCATCGTTCTCGTGTTCCGAAGATTGCAAGTTCGATGCAATCAATCTTAGTTACACAGTAAAATCTATAATTCTAGGGAGGTGGGGGTAGTAGGAAAAGGGTATCAGCTCTGGTAAAAAATCTTTATGCAGACGTTTTTTAAATATAACAAAAAGCATTTTGTGTTATCCTGAATGTTTTAATGCCGTGCTCTATATAACAATAAATTATTTTTTTAAAAAGTTAATAATCATACAATGGGTTTAATAAATATTTTTTATTATTAATTTTAATCGCTTTCGAAACTTTTTTTAAGACAAAAAGAAAAAAAAAAAAGATGTTTAAAATTTATATTTTTTTCAATACGTAATTTGGACACCAAAAATAAAATTGGTCCTGAATTTCCTCCCCCCCCAAGTATACTATCGCGAAATTTATAATGAAAAGTGAGTGTGAAGTTCCTTAATAGAGTACACTCATATTTTTCCTCGAGGAATTCTGAGAATGTTTCATTCTACATTACGAATACTTTTAGAAAGTATAAATATTAATAAGGCACTTTAATAATAAGTACCTTAATGAAAAATGTAGTCGATTTATCTTTGATTTTACAAGCTTACATATACATTTGCAAATTACCAATAATAAATCCATAAATCTTATCCGAATTTTCACATTTTTCCCTTCATCTATCGTTTTGTTTAAAATAAAACTAATGACTATGATTTTTACAAAATTTTCTTATATTGAAATAATTCGTATCAGCTATGAATTTAATTTTTCTGAAAAATTTAAATATTAACATTTGGAGGTTAAAATATTTTTTATTCATTACAAAAAAAAAAAAAAAAAAAAAAAAACCCGTAATACTTTAAATACAATAGATGCTTTTTTTTTTATCTCTAATTTATGAATTGTCATGATCTCAAGAACTAGCGGCTGGTCCTTCAAATGATTCAATAATTTTAATTCCCATTAATGAACTAAAATTTTGAAACATCTTATTTTGTGAACTGATTTTTATGCATCATCTTTTATCAACTGTTTAATTTTATGGTAGAGAAACTTCGATCAACGATTTTATTTTATTACGAGAAACGTAAATCTTTAGTATTTTATTGCATTGAGGTTTAAAATCCTAGCTTTTTTCAAGCAATTCCTACCTTCTAGCATAATTCTCTTAGACCACGAATCAGAATATAAACAGCTTCTAGTGCAAATATTTTGATGTACTTTTTGGAAGATGTGCTCATGTCTTGGAATCGCTTTATAATGAATTTCTCAATTCTTGGAATGATACAGTAGAAAAAATGTCTATGTCATTTTGATACACATATCTTTCTTTCATTACTCTTATCAAAAAGGGCACTGATTATAATAAAATATTACAGCATGACATAAACAACAAAAAAATTTGAGAACTAAGACATGTGCTTTTAGAATATTAAACAAGATTATAAAGGTTCTGATTTCAATGCATAAGCCACACCTTCTAAGTGTGTGATTGGCTGGATACATTTTATATAAATTTACTCTTAAAATATTTTTGATAACTTTACTTTCATTTAGTAATTTTAAGTTTCCCGAAATTAAATGTTAGATCAAGAAGTAGGAGTAAATGTTTTACTTTCACTTCGAGAAAATAAGATTCAAAAAGTAAACGCAAGTAAAAAAAAAAATAAATAAAAGAGTTAACTTTCACTTTAGTTTTTTCTTAAAGAAAATGTGATAAATAACACGTATAACGTTTGAGCGTTTATGTGGCGACTCATTCACATTTCTTTAAGTGAAACCAATTTTTTTTTTTTTTAAGTTAAGTATCTTAAGCCTACAAATAAATAACTATGACTGAAGCACTGATAACAAAGAAAAGTAGCATGGAAAAACTAATATTTAACTTATTTTTCTATTTCACGGTATATTCAATTTTATCATTTCCTATGAGTTCGTAAAAATGATCGTCTATTATGTTTTTGACCAATGCACACTGTTTAATAAAGAATAAAAATTAAATTCATATAATACATTTTTATTATAAAAAATTTCCTTTATATTTGTATTAGTTTTGATTTACAATTTCCAAAAAGCAGATTTTAAAATTTGCTATCTGAACATTTTTTTTAAAAAATAAATATATGCAAGCTTGTTTTCAATCTATTTCATTGTAATAATTTTAATGAGAATTTTAAAATTGGTAAAAAAATTAGTTTTTTTGTAATATTTTCTCAATGCATTCAAAACTTTCGTTTCTATGCAGTTTGTTCTTTATCTAATTGATAAGCTGTGGATCTAGCAAAGAATTACATCGAAAAGTTATGATAAATTATAATTTTATTTATCTTCTTAAATAAAGAACTCTGTTATTACAAAATTTAGAATTTATTAGCACCAGAATAAAACTATATCTAAGACAATTGAAATAATTTATCTCACAGAATCTTCACGTAAAGTTCTGTAATGAATAATCTGCAAGGATCAATATTTTTCTTTGAACAAGAATAAGATGAAAAGAATAAAATTTGGCAGTTTAATATTCTCATAAAAAATGCCTAGTGTAAATATTTTTTGAAAGAATTTACAGAATTAAAAACAAATTTGAAACAAGATACTGCAAAATGCTAATGGAGTAATTTTTCTGAAATATAAGTTTAACAGAAACTATTTTGACTTGTTTAAATATAATAAACGTAGGAAATATTTTAAAAGGGGGGAATATAATAGTTAATAAAAATTAATTTAAAAATAATAAGTTATAATAATAAGCTGAACATATATTAACTGAAAATGTAAATATATTTTCATAATCAAAATCAAGTTATTTAATTGAAGTACTCAATTTTTACAACAGATGTATAAAGATAATTTTATTCACTTTTTAAAATTCTTAAATTTATAAGACCATGAACACAAAAACAGTCCCATGATTCCAGAACATGTATACTATACAGCCATACGGTACAAAATGAAAATTTAAATAGAAATTCAAAAGTACACACTTAGGGTGAGTATAGCACAAACAATAAAGCTGTAATGAGTTTGTTTTATTTACAATGTCATAATAAATATAGTTTTATAAAAACAATATTTGTACAGCAAGAGTTGAATTTAACTGAGTTTCTTGGCCTTTTTGTAAATAGAATCCACAACTTTTTCAAGGCAATGAATTGTTTCTAAAGCAGCTTCATATGTCTTATCACTATCTGTTGCTTCAAAAATTATAAGTATTCCAAGACCTTGATCAAGAATTCCTACAAGAAATATATACTATTATTTATTATATATTAAACAACTAACTTACCAGAATTATCTTTTTTTCAAAAACGACCTTGATATTAAAATGTATATATTTGTTACCACAATTGAATTTACAGCATTAGCAGTTAAAAAGCACAATCTAAATAAAGTTTGAAAAACTATTAAACATCAAAGAACATTAATTTGGAAAATATCAAGAAATTGACATTTTCACAAGTCATGCAAAAATGGTACTTTTTTCGCGAACAAGATTCTTATATATTGTCAAAAAATAAATTAGAGGAGTGTCATTAGAGACGCCAACATTCACATGTTGAATATCTTTAATTGAATATGATTGTAATTATGTAAGTATTGATATTTTTCAATTATGTTGCAACATGATACACATTCGTAAAACAATATGAATATTTTTCATTTCAATAAGATTTAAAAATATTTCAGATTCCTGTTAGTTACCAAAATATTATATACAATAAAGGATATGTTTAGTTTTTAAATTAATAAGGCTTTTTTTCCATAAACTTCATACCTGACAACATATTAATTTTTGATATCTTAGTAATTTTTTTGATCTCACACCTAAATAGGAAACAATTTTGTTATTGATATGTATATATTTATATAAACTTATACAAATGCATTTGCAAACATGTAAAATTTTTTTGACCACTTACTACAGTTAAATTTATTTTGTTTAGGAATGAAAGATCTGTTATATTTTAACATTAATAAATATAAACTATTGTTAATACAAAACATTTTTAAAATTAAATTTAACCTGATTTAATTTTTATTAAATAAAATTTTTGACAAAGTGAAACTTCAAAAATTAAAACTGCTGTATAATGATTGATTACATTTTAATTATAATTATTTGCAAACTTTTAAAAGGAATATTACTTTAAAAAATCCTTATTAATCTAAATTGATTATTTATGTCGCATCGAAGACAAAATCTAACTAAATTGAAAGTAAATGGTAATAAATCTTTACAAAAAAAAAAAAAAAAAAAAAAAAAAAAAAAAAATAAGACAAAGTGAAAAGGTCTTTTCCCTTTAAGAAAATAAAGACGTATAATCAGCCTTTGTTTCACCCTTCATGTTCTTTGTCTTATGGTTAACAATTGATTATGTTCAAGAAACTGGAACAGAAGCTTCATATATTTTCAGCCTATTTCAGCCTAATGACAACTCTATAATTTTATTGAAATGCAATTCACCCAGAAAACACACTTGGTAATTAAGTAATTTAATGAATATTTGAAACTATGTATAAAAACACTTTCGTTAAAATAAGAATACAAAACTTCAATGAGAAAAATAAAACAAAATAAACATATATACAATTGCTTGTTAGTAAAAATAAAGTTTGGGTATTACAACAATGATTTAATTTCTTTAATCATTGTAATTTTATAAAATAAATTGAATATTTTTGTTTATTTTCAAATCTTTTTTGAACAACTCAAGCATAAAATGCTTTAAGTTTTTTTCATCAGTACTCTAGACTATTTAATTAAATTTATACTTAGTAAAGTACAAACATTAAACACTTGCTTTTAATTTATTAATAAATAACTATTTTGTGCTTTCTTTCTAAGCTTGTTAACTAAACAAGTTTGTCTTAGCATTTAATGTAGAAGTACTTTAAATTTTCTTAATTGATAACAAATTAAATAGAAATTAATAAGGTCACAAGCATTCAAAACAATTTTAAAATTATACTGAAAGTGCTAATATTTTACTTTTCTATAAAGTTACAAAATTCTTTTAAGAAACTACATTCTGATGTTAACTTTGAATACATTGAACTATGATGAAAGTAACTTAACAATTTATTTGAAATTAAATTATTCTATTCATAACTTATTCAAGTATTTGAAAGCAAAATGTTTCATTCCATAGAAAACTGCAATGAACAATTTTCATCAATTTCCTTGTTACTGATGATAAAAATTATTTAAAAAAAAAAAAAAAAAAAAAAAAAAAAAAAAAAATCCCAGTCAAAATTTTACTTTATTATTATAGTCTTGCACATACTTAATAGAAAATTTTATTAAAAATTTCAAAACATTAAAAAAATACTTTCTTAATCCATAAAAATTTATAAAGAATTTATTCATTACTTTCCAGGAGTTTCAATGAACTGTGCAAATATTAACAATTTGTCACTACGAATTTTTAGAGCTAAAGATAGTTTACTGATAGAATTTTCTAGAATCTACAAAATTCATTCATTTTTATTAAACTTATTTTTAATGCAAAACAAAACATTTTTCTATGAATTACATTGTTAGTATATGACAACTATATTCCTAAGCTCAGTGATAAATTCAACACAATATTAACCTAATAAAAAACAATTAATTCAATTATCGTTCTTAATAATTTATCTACTTAAGTAACATTAATTGTTAACTGAAATTTAAAATATTCTATCATTTTTTAATAAATAATGCTATGTAGAGCACTAAATTAAAAAAAATTTCTAAA
This sequence comes from Latrodectus geometricus, assembly GCA_026290005.1. Classification (NCBI taxonomy): domain Eukaryota; kingdom Metazoa; phylum Arthropoda; class Arachnida; order Araneae; family Theridiidae; genus Latrodectus; species Latrodectus geometricus. Next base: position 8,625 of record JAPDSC010022806.1, read on the forward strand.
AATAATAATCATTAGCTCCTTATACTTTAATGAAATTTAGAAAAACTAGTTGACCCTACTTTTAAAATATAATTCACTTTTTTAAATCATTTTTCTAAAAACAAAAGTTTCAACTTTTCAGAGTTAAAAATGTTACAATAACATTATCAGAAAAATTAAAAAAATTAAGCAAAATATACCATTAAGCTTCTTATCCAAGATCATTTGTGACATCTTTTTTTCAACTGTTGGCTAAAAAACAAATTTAAATTCAGAAACTTTTTCAATGAAACAAAATGAAAAATAAGCTATGAATAAAATGAAAAAATATATACCAGTGGTAATCCAATAACATCAGCAACATGTTGCAGCTAGAAAAAAAAAGGTAAAAAATCAGAAACATAATAGTTATAGAAACACAAACAATACTTATACACATTCTATGGAATGAAATGTTTATAATGCAAAGCTTATCATACTTATTACAAAACAGGAATAATAAAATTTTCAAATATATTTTGCCATATTTTTTTGAAAAAAAAAAAAAAAAAAACATTCATTGATGAAAATAATTTACCTAATCATGTAAAAACACATTTGTTTAATATAATAGTATTTTTATTTCATCAAATCTCTTTATAGTACATGGTTTTTAACATTCAGTAACATTAAATTCTATTTCTATATTATTTCAGGATTATCACAGAAATAAGAGTAAAAAAATTTGAAACTCCCACAGTAAATTAGTTAAAATTTCTATCAGCACCTGAAACATTCAAATACTTTTATGGATTAAAAAAACATATTTGGTTCTGTATAGTAAGGCACTTTTTTGTCTGAAGAGGCCTAAAAAATGTCAGCACACTCAGTTTTTTATAATTCATCTCCGAAATTTTTTTCTGTTCGGAGTTATGCCATTTTGTATTTCCTTAAAGGGCATGGAAAAATTACAGCTACTTAAGAATCAGCAAATGCACATACATTGTCATAAACAAGCACACCCAGGTTTGTTTAAAATTTTCAATTTTCGTGAATGATCATTAAGAGTAAGAAATTTCTATTTAATTTTTACAATTAATTGGCAAGCTATAGCTAAAATAACAATGCTATAACACAGCATGCAAGCTATTTACGATTGAATATGCTTAAGAACAATAGAAACAGGGGCTACAGAGGCATTTTGGACAAACCAACTGAAAAAAATGCTAAGAACAATTTGTTGTATTAAGACCTGAATACTGACTTAGAAGATGTTTCAAGTTACTTTCCATTAAGACATGATGGAGTGTCTATTTTGATGAAAACGACTGAATGATGTTACTTTCTATTAATATTTAGTTAAATTTGGTATTTATATTATTTTATACTAAAAATACTAGAAACTTATTATAGTGACCTTTATATAAAAAAACTTTACATAGTATTTTTAACGGTTTTTTTTCTTTAAAAACATATCTATAAATGGTGTGTGTGTTTCACTTGATAGCAAATACAGCAATCATTTTTTGATTCCAGATCTATAATCAAATAAAAAGCTTTTTTGGATAAAAATAATAAAAATCTCTATAGCACAAGTTTAATTAAAATAATGAGTTTGACTTTACTAATTACCCCAAAACAATTAAGATAACAGGTAAAATTAAGGAAACTGGGGAAAAAAATCAGATCAATAAATATTATATATTTCAGCATAATGTAAAATAACATTGAAAGATTAATTTGGCAAGAATAACATAGAGTATAATCACATCATGCTCTAGGAAGTAGTTTCAATAGTTATTAACAGATAAGAATAGCCTTACAAAATACTTTCCCTTGTATAATACTCAAGCAATAAAAATAACAACCAATTATTAAAAATATATGAATAATATTAACAGATAATATAATGTTTTATACAGGATAAATGATTGTATGCTACACTTATAAAATGCTGTGAATCAGAATATTAAATTTGATTTCTCCACAACTTAAAATTTCCTACACTTCTAGTTTTGTGGAAAACATAAGTAATAATATAATCACTTTAATATATTTTACACATGATGAATTTTAGACTGTGTGCTTAATGTATAACCTCTAACTATTCCTTAAATTCCTTTAAATTTCTTAAAAAAATTATAACAATTTCTAATATTCACTGACTTTTAAAAGATTTTTAGAGCCCTGTGTTTAATTATGAACCAGAATTAAAAAATTGAGAGATAAAGAAAAAAGTTATCTTATAAATATTTTAAAACTATTAAAATTATAAATGCAAAATAGGAAAAAATACCTGGACTTTAGAATATGGCTCAATAATCCTGCATAAATTTTGTTCTAACATTGTATCATACAAAGCATCTAAGTGAGCATGAATAATAGGGTCTTCTATCAGTTGTTTTCGATACTTTTTTAGTGCCTATAAAAGAAATTTTTTTATTGCCAAATTATCAACATTTTTTAACATATATACAAATCCAAAATTTTTAAAATGAAAGTAATTGTACAAGTCAGGCTTAAAACAATATATATATATATATATATATATATATATATATATATATACAAACAAATATGTATATAATAAAAATATATATAATAAAAACAAATATGTTGGGATCGGCTTATGATTGCACTACATATTTTAAATAACATGAAATGGATAAAGTGTTTTTTTTATTAAGATGAAACAGTCCTATTTCTTTAAGTTCTTAGGCTCAAGTTTATATTAAATTGAATATTATTGCAAATTCTCATAATCAGAATCTATTGTCTCAGTAAAGTTATAAAAAGGGTATTACAAATTAATCTTTTATAATAAAATTATTAAGTTAAAAAATAAAACAAAATAGTAAAAATTAAGAAGTATGTGTGAATAGGTAGTTAATATTAATGAGTATCTTGAAAAAATAAATTATATGCATAATAGACAAATTCTGGGTAGATATAAGACAAAACATGACTATTTATTATACATTTAGAAATCATCTAAAAAATGAAAAAAAAGGGTAATGAATTTTGAGGAGGATGCTTTAGAGGAGATTTAAAAATTGATTGTGCTTAAGTTATTATAGAATGGAATATAAAGAGTGGAGGGATCCTTTTCATCTATAGCATAGCAACATAATTTGGAATTGCTGAAGGTACTAGAAATTAAGTATACATTTTGAAAATACATATTTTGTAAGCATTCAAAAATTACCTATAACTAATAAAATGGTGTGCCTTTTGAAATAGTAGTTATTACTTAGATGGATGTCTGGTTAGAAAGATGGCACTGATCTTGCATAATGGTTCAATAATGACCCTTTGTTTTTACTTGTAAAATAAGTTAGCATAATCATTGAAAAAATATAAAATTACAAATCAGGGTAGTTCTTCATCTGCATATGAGGGCTAATTAGACAGAGTTTAAAATAGATTTTAAACCACTACAAAATTCATGCTAAAAGTCGAAATGTATACACAAAATATTGGGCAAAGGTCAGAGCTCTAAACATTCAATTGCTAACTTGGCACTTCACACCTAGAAATGATTGTATTTTCATGTCATTATGCATTTCAAATAATAACATATCAAGAAATTTAAGCTTTTGTTTGTTAAATTTTTAAAATACTTAACATTCTTCACAAAAGCTCTTATCACTAACAAAGAAAGTTTAGTTTTATCCTAACCTTCCAAATAAATATATTCTAACAGTCACAGCTTTTTAGGTTTCATCAGGCTCAATGGAGAAGCATTTCTGAGAAAAGATGGGAAGCAACGATGCAACACTTCACAAGCAATATTTTTCTTTTCACAACTAGCCAACTGATTTTGTCCCGAATATAATTATTGTTCATGTAACCAACATTTTCAAAAATATTCAAACATTTTTGTCAACTATCTAATTTTCTGATAAAATGTTTTTTGTTTTTTTTTAAAATTTAATATCATGTTTATATAGTATAACTATTAATCTAAATAATGTACAAAATATAAGACAACACTTTAGTTTAAAAAATGATAGTAATTAAAGCTGGTTGTAATTAGCCAAATATAACTTTTATTTACTTAATTTAGGTATAAAATTAGTTTGAAGAAAAACTAATGATTCTTCTAAATCATTCTGAACAGTAGCATAAGATGCTTTGATTAATGTTTAATCGTGAATGAAATTCAAACCTTAAACTTATTTACTTGTGAGAATGAGAATGGACATAATGCATTCAAACTATGCATGCAAATAAAAATCACAAAAGGAAATATTTTACAAAACTAAAAACTATTATAACTGGTAAAAAACCACTATAAAATTAATGTTGACTGATATGTTACAATAAGTCAGCTACAATAAAACATAGATTGAAATAAATTTTGGGTAATCTAACTGAGATAAATATACCACACTTGAGATTTGATAATTTCATTGTTCAATAAAAATTTGTTTTATTATTAGATTCCCCCCCCCCAAACGCAAGCTAATATGAATGGAACCCATGTGTTAAATTATATTCAGAACAATAACAAGCATTCCAACTTTTTAGATAAAAAATTGAATCCATGATTTAAGCTGGAAGTCAAAGCACTAACCATTTGGATGCTAACTTAGTCATTTAGTTTGCTCAATAGATTTATAAACAAATTTTAATTTACAAAGCTTATCATTCATAACAAATGCTTCTCCTTTACTGTTGGTGAGCAATTCAATTAATTATAGTCAATATAAGAGCATGTACAAGATTAATAAAAATGAATATTAGGATATTTACACACTTAAATTTCCCTATTATATTGTTACATAACAAAGCTATACAATTGGGCAGACTGGTGAATATATGGAATTCTCTAATGATAGTATAAGTATTTAGATTAAAAATTTAATTTTAGTTTTTTTATTCAAAATTTTTTAGTTAATACAAATTTGACTGCTCACAAATTTACAATATTTAACCACAATTTCTTATATTACATGCAATTTTAATTTCATAAATCATTTATAATTTTTTAATTACTTTTGTCTGAATAAAATAGCAATTTCTATTCATTGATTCATGAACTTCAAAACAAAATAAGCATAAAATAAAAGATTACTTCTTGAAAATCAGCAAGAGATCTTTTAGAACTAGCAGCAGCAATTGTCTTCATAGCATCAACATCAACTCCTGCATATTTTAATGCTAACTTTCCCATTGTTAGAGACACCACATCCCCAGGTCTAAGAATTATCAATAGTTTAAAATCAATGTTATATTCAAATTTTGCTAAAATACCATAATTCAGTACATAAAAGTGTAAAAAAAGTAAAATGTGTGAGAAAAAATACTTATTTCCATATTTCACAGAACATGCAGGAAGAAAGTCACTTAAAAATGAATTATTTGCAATAACATTTTATAGTAGACTAATAAAGAAATGAGTTATATTTATTTAAAATTACTCTACATTTTAAACTCAAACTTTTAGATCACAAAAAGTTTGAGTTCAACAAAACAAAAAATAAAGGACTACGAAACATTTCACACAACAGGATGACATGTAAAAAGCAAAGTAGAATAAATTATAAAGAGAATTCTTAGTATTATTTAACCTACGGAGGTAGCTATCTCAATTTAAAATAGGTAAATAGACTAAAATTGAACTTTAATATATTGTGGCAACCATTTGCTTTATATTTTTAAAATTCAAAACTTCAGTGTTACTAGAAATTAAAGTTAATAAGAAATGATTACTACAGAGAAAAAATACACAATTATGCCCTATTTTTTAAATTTGTAAGGAGATTTTTTGTCTATTGTTTTTATGTAAAATTAATGAAGACAAAAAATGAAAACTTTTTCTTTTAAAATTGTAACTGTAAGGGGAGTAGAAATTAAAATTGTGAAATTATTAAGTGTTATTTCATTTTTTTTTATTATTGCAAAAACAATCAAAAATTTGATAATAGTACCAACTACTTTAAATTTTCTACAAAACCACCTAAAGAATTATTTTAATTTTCAGTAAACTTCAATTTTATAACTAATAAATATAAAAAACTTAAATATTCTGACTACTAACATTAATAAATCCCTAAATCAATATAATAAAATCACTTAAATGATCGAAAATGTATAATTTTTTCAATACAATATAAAAAACAGATTAAGGATAATTAAATAAAAAAAAACTTGTTTTAAAAAAACTTTGAAATATGTTTAATTTTTGTATGAAAATAGTTAAAAAACATTTATAAATACAAATTTATAACATAGAAAATAAAATCTACAAAAACATTAAAATAATGTGGCACTTATCATTTTGATCAATAAGGATCAGCCAATATTTTTAAGGGAAAAGAAATACTATATGTGCTTTTATTAGTTTACATTTACTTTTTATTAAAATATAAATATAGTATATTACTAAAATGTTCCTTTGAAATCAATTCTAATTAAAACATTTTTTTTTTCCAAAAAATATTAGAATATTTTTAAGGACAACATACTGCACATAAAAGCCATTTAAAATTAACCAATTTCAATGCACTTTTTTTAGTATATTCTATCAGAAAACTTGGTGTCATCTACAAAATATGTGATAAACATATGAGGCAAATAATTAAATATTTATTAATAAATGAATTACATCAATATAAATTAATATATTCAAAAGATTATCTTATTCAGAAAAAATCTTATTTCAAGAGGATTTGAATTGACACCAATGATTTTAATTAATGAAAATTATGTTATGAATTAAAGTGCAAATTAATTACACTGATTCATAAGTTGATGGAATTACCCTGAGCATTACATTTTTCCTAATAAGAAAAAAAAATTAAAATGTGTCCTTGCCGATTTTAACTAACCTTAAAGTGGATGTTATGATTTATTTATTGCCTGCATAAACAACCAAATTAACATGCTCTAAATGCTACAGGAAATATATTTATCTTTACTTAATGATTAATAAGTATTTATTTTTTAATCGTGATATTGAGAGAGACAAAATCTCAAAGCATAAATAAAATAACCAATCCCAATATGATATTTAACAAAATTTTCATTCCAATTGCTCACTGAAGAGCTAATCCCACTGACAAATTTACTAGTTTTTAATTGGTGGACAAAATTGTATGTTGAGCATTATTTGTGGAAACCGATTATTTGTTTATTTCACAGACTAATTATAAGTAAAATAAAGTGACACACACATTATCTCAATCATAACAAAAAAAAAAAAAAAAAAAAAAAAAAAAAAAAAAAAATTGATTCATAATTTTTATAAAAACAATATTTCTTTTTAGTAAGTCAGAAACAAATACTTACTCTCCAAGCATAATCTTGGATAACAGCATGTATTTAAGAGCAATAACAGCTTTAGGATCTTCAACCGATTCATATCCTTCAAAAGCTTCAAAGAAGTAAGAGAATGCAGTTTTAAAATCTTTTTCATCTGCAGCATGCAAAATACCAGACTGTAAATCTAGAGCTGCCTGAAGTTTAGGGGGACAATATATTCCATTTGCTGTTGTTCTGGCTGTAGTAAGAGCAGCTCTTAAGGATAGAAAATGAAGTTAATTTAATCCCATATTAAAACAATAACGCTATTTATAGATACAGTATACATATCAAGAAATTACTATACTTTATCTCAATCATAACAAAAGAAATTAATTTTATAAATTGAAGTCAAATCAAATAAAAATTAGTGAGCAACAAAATCCTTTAGAAGAATTCATTTAACAAACTCAAGTTTTAGAAGTAAATACAAGAATTATAAATCACGAGTTATCAAAAAGTGATAATATATGTATGGCAATTTCATAAATTATGTTTTTTAAAACAAATCCAGCATGATTTAGAAAAAGGTTTCTATGATTTTTACATAAAATATGAGTAAGGGAGAGAAATTGCAAAATGAAAGTTGTTATAAGGAGAAAAAACAATTAACAGTTTAATGTTATTTCCCACATTTGAACTAAATTTATATTAATCAAATAATTAGGGGAGTTCTTTTATTATCTTTATATGCTTAAAATGAGCTTTCTTTTTTGAAATATTGACTATGTTTATAAGACAGTAGTTTCAATGCAACTAAAGTAAAACTTCTATATTTCAAATTTCGGCAAATGAATCCAGAGAATACATTTTAAGAAATACATTAATTTTAAGTAACAATAGAGATAAAAGCACAAAATTTTAAGACCAAAATTTAACATTTTTCTTTTATATAAAATATTTTTTATGTGTTCTAAGTAAAACTTACCTCGCCCTAGGAAAATTTGTTAAACAATGATACACTTTACTCTCCAGCAGCTGAACTTCAACTAATAAATTTTTATCATCTAACTTTTTTAGTTCTTTCAATAAAGTAGTACCTAGTAATACAAAAAAGAATATGTATAACTTCTATATATATTTAAAACTCCCAAAATTAATTTAAAGAATTTAAACATGAAACTGTTCAAACAAATTTAAGAAAAATTAGAAATCATTTAAATGTTTTATGTTAAAAATAATTAGTCTTACATGAGATGCATTTCAGTTTTCATGAAATGCATTTGGTAGTGGTAAGAGGCATTACAGAAATTTAAATTACACTTTAGTTTATAGAAAGAATATTCTAACTAGGAAGTTATAAATGTCTATAAACTTTAAAATTATTTTTTTTAAAGTTTAAAGACAACCATTCCAAATCACAAAAGACAGATTTTCAGTAGACAATTTCTTTGCCCAAAATGCAAGGGGCACATGAAAAATTTGATTAATGTGTAAGCACTAAATCAAGCATTCCAAAGTCCAGTGGTTAGACAAGACGTTTTTAGCCACTTACAGGTTTCCTTTCCACCCAGCAAGTGAATAAGGTCCAATTTATGAAAAGTAATACGGTGTTGTTGTGCATAAAGTTTTATAGCAATATCGTGGAATTAAGTTCATCATGATGTGCAATCAAAGTAATAGATCAAGAACAGAAGATGTAATAAAAAATATTAAAGAAATCAAACTTTGAATAATCAAAGTTAGAACATTAGTGTTTGTTGAACTATATATATACATATTGATGTATGATATGAAAGTCAAGAAGACATTTTCAATATTTCTGGAGTAAATTGAGTGAAAATGTCAATGTAGATATAGAAAAAATTCCGAATATATATATAAAGCATTAAAAAGTTTACAAATTTTAGTTTTGTACCGATAAAGTTTTTCTGAAAATACTTAAATACTGTAAAAACATAACATTTTATAAAATTATCACGTCTTGTAAGTGTAATCATGACACAAAATAAACTTTATGATGAAATATTTGTTATTTTATTCAAGTAAATTACAATGTAACTTATATTTTTCAATTATAAAATGAAACTAATAAAAATTTTGGCTACAAAAGGGTACAAGACTAATATTCAAGAAATGACTTTTCAAAAACTTAAGATATATGTATTTTAAATTAATGCATGACTATAATACAAAACAAAATTTCAAACAAAATAATTATTTGATTACTGACTAAAAAAATATAGTAGTTTCTAATTCAAATTGACACATTAAAAAAACTTTTTTTTTTTTAAATATGACTAAAGAGAGCAAAATGCTCAATTTGACAGCTGAGCCATGTAATCAATGTATAAACAGGCAAATTTTTTAAAAACATATATTTAGTATTTCTTTTATTGCTATGACTAACTCAGTTTAATGTGATTAAAAAAAAATTATTTTCAAGTTATTCAATTCGTTTTACAGATATTTAAAACCATAAATGTAAAAACAGCACATGAATTTAGAATAAGTTATAATTTACTATTGCAGGCAAAATATTTAAATAAAATAGAAATCTAGTTTAATACAAATTTGTACAACTTACCCAGATTTAAAGCTTCAGTGTATTTTTTTGTATCATAGTATAATGAGATCAATCTTGCCTGTAAAACAAAATAAGAAAATACCAATGAATTAGATATTTTCTTAAAAACAGATCTAAAAAGTTAATTATTGGGGCATTTAGAATTTCATAAGGAAAGTTTAAACACTAATACATTTAAAAAGATAAAACATTTTTTCAAAAACGTTATTTATGAATTAACTATATCAAATTTAAAGCATATTTGACAGTCTAATGAGAATTACTTACAAGAACTCATTGATATAGTTTAACTCATTAATAAAATATTCATTTAAACAGTGAGTTTGTGGCTATATATAATTTCATAATATATATATATATAAAACTGTTATAAAGAACTTTTTCTCTAAGAAATAAAATCAATTAAAATAGTTTAAGTTAACCTTAAATAGAATAGAAATAGGATTGCTAAATAACAAAATTTTAAAGTCTCGGAATTAGAAATATTGATTTAAAATTTAAATATTAGAATGAATGTTAGAAAGGGTAAAAGAAGATGGCAATTCTTTCTGAAATATTCTGAGCTTACATATCTAGAACTAAATAATACATTAGTAAATCCTATTTAATTTGTACAAAATTTAAATATTCAATTACTTTTTTAAGCCACTTGTAACGGTTTAAATTTAGTTTTTAACCATTACAAGTAATTTTAATGTTTTTTCTCCTTTTTTTTTAAATTGAACAATATTTTGTAAATAATTTTAAGATCATGGAACACTTTTAGAAATTTAAATGCAAGAAAATTTTATTACATGTTAAAATTAAATAAACTATTAATGATTGGTCTTTTATCAGTTTTCTATATTGAATGAATCGTTTTAAATGTAATAATTTATCATCAGTCATTAAAAGATTTAGTTTCTTATCAATGTCTAATTTTTAGAGAATACTGCATTGCAATTATTTGTTAATCCAATTACCTGCAAGATGGAAATCTTTTTAAGAAAAAATCTACATTTTAGAATTCACAAAAGTCTGTGACCAATTCCACAAAAATTAACATGCTACAATTCACTCCTTTAACAGCATTCTATTAAGGATTATTTCCTAAAACAGTTCACAAAAAATATAATTCTAAAATAAAGTTTCTTAAAAATACCAATGAAGTTTTATTGCTAACAAAACTTTTAAATGCTTCACTTACAAAATCAATTTTTCTCTCTCATGCTCCTACCCAGACATAATTTTTATTAAAATAAACCAAATGGATTGTATAATATGGAATTCATGACATGACTAATCAATCAATAATTCTGCTTCTGTAAGATGGAACTAAATAAACGTGTTCTTTATTTCATGTGATATGTTAAACTACAGTTCAGATTACAGGAGGAAACTGAAACGTTTAATTCATATGACTATTTGAAATGAAATATGAATTTTAAAATATGGTTCTTGTTGTTAGGAACACAATAAAATACAAAATGTAATCAAGAATTAAAATTTACCAATTAAAGAACAAGCACCTGTATTCTATTATGATTAATGCATTCTACACAAACCTTTATAATTAAAAAATATTTTAATTTATCACTTTAGAGAATCTGTTTCTAAAAGTAATATTTTATTTTAAAAACTTTTCTTAATCAAAAAACATTGAATTTTCAAGCTTTTCAGAGAAAAGGTCAAAATTTCTGGAAAAATTTAAAAACTTCTTACATACCTCTAAAGCTTGTCTCAAGTAGTTTCTTTTTTCTTGTTTAGCCCATTCAATACATTCTAGACACATTTCAACCTAGAAAAGCAAGACCCAATAAATATTAAACTATAAAAAATAAATAAAACAGTATACCATATAAAAAATAAGTGATTTCCGATAAGTCAAATGAAATAAATAAGAAGTTAAAAATAAATGCTTTAGACCCTAAATTTAATTAGCTTATCTTTTATTATAAAACGTAAAATTTAATTTACTCTAAAATTACATCTATAGCTATAAATTAATAAGAGGTATAAAATATATGTTAATATTTATGAAGTTTATAATTTGTTCAACTCAAATCTTTCACCAAATATTTTAAAAAAAAAGATTGCATACATTTAAGTGCAATACATATACTTACATTTTTCAAATGGCAATATATTCTATAATAAGGATTTGATTTATTTTTTAGCTTATTAGCAATTTTTGTACATGAAGGCTTATTAGGAAGTTTAACCCTTTCCAGCGCAGAGTTCCAGGTGATGGAACACCAAATTTTAAATTGTTACCAAACCATTGCATTTAGAGATAAATGGATCAAAATTTTTTTAAAAATGATCTTTAAACGTTCTTCTTTGATAATAGATGGCAGCACTACACAAGGCGAAAAATAATTTTCAATTATTTTATGTTATACAAATCCCTCCATTTTTAAGAAATTTTCCGCAAATTTTTTTGTGGTATAAAAATAAATGCTTGGAAAAATTTTTTTGTGTTATTTTGCTGCCTGTCCATTGAACTATTTATTCTATATTACTTTAAATTTTTTACGCATATAGTATACGTAGAATCATTGAATAAAAACAAGGTGTTCCATAGCCTGGAACACTGCACGCAACAGTCGTATTCATTTACGCCATCAGTGCGGGATTAGCCTTGAATGCAATGATGAGGGAAACATCTCTATTTATGTTTACAGTTTTTCTCTCTTTCGGGGAGAAATGAACTTTTGCTTAGGAATTTACAGGGGAGGATTTCTTGTATGGGAAATATTTATACAACCTTCTTGGCCTCTTGAATTGGAAAGCTTCAGTGGGGTCTAAGATTATATCAGTTATTTCGCGTCATTTCTAGATGGAAGGTGCATGATTTTTATGTTCTCGATTTTCCTTTTTGCTACTACTCTTATTTTATATTACTGTATAGATATTTTTTTGAATTTATATATTTTAGTTTATACTTTTTTATGCAAATAAAATTTATTTTGTAGTTAATTTTTTAAATTTGTTAATTGCTAATAAATGGCACGGATAGGTCTTAGTCTTTCTGAAGCAATAAAAATGCTTCAAGAATTGCCCTCTGATAGTGAATCTGAGAATGCATATAGTGATAGTGATACAGAGAAATATGTTTATATCACTTGAACAGTCTCAATCTGATAGCGACAATGTATCGCATACAAGTGAAGATGATTTATTCCAACCAGGCCCCTCTATGCAGCCCCAAGACCTTACATGGGTAACTAAACAGACTGTGCAGAAGTCGCTACATGATTTTACACTGATAATTTGTCAAAGTAAAGATATTTGGGGCTTGTGCGAAAAAAGCCCCCTTTCAATTTGTCTAGAGTTTTTTCCTAGCCAATTAATTGAAGTTATTCTTTTGTAAACCAATCTTTACATATGTTTTTATTTACAGCATAAAAATCACTTTTTCATTAACACCCATTTTTTTTTCTTTTATTCTGGGGTCGTAGAGTAGCAGTCCTCCTTATGGTGCACCCTGGGGTACGCTAAGTCTGCTACACAGGCATAATACAGTGATTTTTTATTAATGTACGAAAGATTTGCGCATTAGTGTGTTTCACTGCAATGCTCGCTTTTCATAGCCCTTTGCGGCGCAGTGTTCCATGTGATGGAACACCCACAAAATCAAAATGGACAGTGCAATCTTTACCAAATTTTTACTGTACACTATTTAGGACCTAAATAGACAGCCTATAAAATTTTTCCTTAATATCACAACTTTAAAGGGTAGTGCGCCTGAAAGGGTTAAAGTAGATTCCAAACTGCTACAAACATTTAAGTCTCTGAGATGCAATTTATAGTCAAGAATTGTTGAACCCTAAAGCGAGAGAACTAATCATTTGAGTGTTAGTTTGATATTCCTAACCTTAGAGAATTAAACTACAAGATTTTATAACTATGATATTTAATTATAACTTTTAAATTTTTACTCAATAATTATAAAAACATATTTGATTGAATTTCCAAGAGACATAAGTAGTTTTACAAATACAACCTAAGCCACAAAAACTGGTATTTAAATTGAGTGGTTAAAACTGATAAAGACAGAGTTGATGCAAATTGGCAAATAATATAAAAGATTGATGAGAAATTAAATTGATTGAATTTAACTGTTTATGACTACTTGAAAGATCTGGGTTTAAATTCAAAGCTCAATATATGGGCTCCCCATGTTCTCAAGGAGAGAAATAAGTGCCATTGCATTGATGTCTGATTTGCTTCCCTAAAGTTAATGCAAATTCTTATGAATTAACTCCTTTTCACTAAATATTTTAGAATGCATTACTTTTTATAAATGAGAAAGATTTTTAGTAACTATACAAATGGTTTCAATGTTCCAATTAAGATTTTTCAACAAAATTTTTAAATTGAATAAAAAAAGATTACTATCATTGAAAAAATGTAAAGACTTGATATAAACTTCCTGTGATTTCCATTATTTTTACATAATGAAAGCATAGCCAAAAACTGATTTCAAAAAGTTATACATAAGCTCTGCTTACAAATAAAAAAAGACATAGTAAGCGTTTTATTTTACATATGTATACAAAGGAGAAGGGGATCTTTATATTGCTATACTATGAATTAATTATTATAATAGTTTAAACATTATGCTATACATAATGTTTAAACTATTATAATAAAATTCAAATTTTTTTTAAAAATTTAATTTATACGAGTTATTTTTTATAAGTGAAGACAAAAACTATATTCAATCCAAAAAAAAAAAAAAAAAAAAAGTGTTAACAAAATTTTTTTTTATAAAAAACATTTGTTAAAGTCTAAAAATTTGACACAGCAAAACATTACTTCTAATCCAGTTGACGCTTCCATATCAAGGAATAAGTCCACTAGAGCTCGTACAAGCTTGGTAGCTTTTGCTTTACTGACCAAACCAAGAAAAGGTCTAGTTAATTTTATAAGAGCTGCAAGATCTGAAAAGATGAATAAAATTATATAAACATGACAGTTTGGTAAATTTTTTAAATCTCAAAAGTACTAAGTTAATATAATAATTCATGATAATCATCACATCACCAATTCTACATTTGCTATTAGAAACTGAATTTTGAATCATGGAAAACATTTATGCCCTTGCTGATAATGAATCCATGAATTTCTCAACACCACCGTGCAGCAGGTAACTTAACAAAAAATTTTATTCCAAATTTTAATAGTGTTATTTCTTTTAAATTCTCTTATGTACCAAATATTGCAAGATTTCAATTGACACCAACTAAATGTATCTTAGATTGCTATCAAAATATATCTTAGATTATAATGTAAATCCAAGTATAATGCCAAAATATATATTGAATATTAGTTCTAAATCAATCTAGAATTGGAACCACCCTCTAACAATGATCAAATTAAGAGGCAATAGCATTAAATTTTTTTTAAAAAAAGAAATCCTTTTTTGAATAAATTTTTAACACTTCAACACTACAAAAGAACTTATACATATACATTAAAATAAAAACATTTTAAAAATATTCAAAATGTAAGTAAACTCTAATAACAAGTTTATATAATTCACTTCTTATCCAAGAAAGGAATAAACCATTTCTATTCTTGTAAAATATCAGATAGGACACATGCATATTGAAAATGTATTCACAATTACTCAATTTGCCATAACTATTATTAATAGCATAAAAAAACTGAAAAAATACCTTATTTCCAGTGATGTTTCACTAACAAGATAGGAATAATTCTAAATAGCGATTAAAGCTTATATTATATAATGCAAGAATTGTAAGTACAGCAATTAACTATGCAGATCACAAATTTAATACTTTCAGCTTTTATATTTAATGATTTTAAGTTATGTTATCCAAATACAAGCAGATTATTAATCAATTATGTCAAATAGCATATTGGAAAAGAACCGCAGTTAATTTTAGAGCTTGATTGTATAAATGTAGTAGATGAAATTAATATAATGAAATATTCAAAGATGAATTTTTGAATAAAAAAAATATTCACTGCAATTCATAATATACAAAGAGAGAGAGAGAAATGCTTTTACAATTTTTAAAGTATTTGTAGGAAATAATTCTATTATTACCTTGCAATAAATATTTTAAAATAATTTTAAAAGGTAATCATAGAATGTGTACTAAAAATTTTTTTAGTTAAAAAAAAAAAAAAAAAAAAAAATAATAATACAGTGAAATAATAAAACTGAATTCAGATAATGCATAAAAAATTACCTTTCGCCTTTCCAGTTTTGGCCAACATTTTAGCGAGCTCCATAAGATTTTGTTCCTTGACTCGGATAACTTCTTCATCTGGCTGTACATCTTTAGGAAAGACTACAATAAAAGAAAAGTTTCAACATTCTAACAAGATTCAATAAAAACATTGAAAATTAACAGATGAAATATATAAAAAATAAATTTATCAAATTAATAATAAGATCCCATTCAGAAATTTTCTCAGAAAGACAAATTACTTTTAATCTAGCATGCTACCAAAATTAATTTTTTTTTTTATTAAATTTTCTAATTTTTCTTGAGTTTTTATATAAAATGCAAAAAGTTGTTTCATTGCTAATTTATACTATACTGGGAAAATTTAAGCAATATTAAAACACTTCTTTCATATTGTTTAAAACATATGATATTCATTTCATAAAAGGGATTACTGCAAGAATTAATGTACACAAGCTAATATTAAAAAATTAACAAAACTATGGTTTGGAGATTGAATGAAAAAGTAAACTTAAAAAAAAATATTAATTTATTTAAAAAGCTAAACTTTCTACATATTAAAGAGAATATTTTTCCAATTTTTTAAATTGTCAGGTGATAATATTATAACTATAAAAATTTATTCATTAATAATTTCAAATTTACAGATACATCTTTTCTCAATGCATTTAATAAACAAAATACAATAGAACCTCATT
Source organism: Latrodectus geometricus (assembly GCA_026290005.1). Taxonomy (NCBI): domain Eukaryota; kingdom Metazoa; phylum Arthropoda; class Arachnida; order Araneae; family Theridiidae; genus Latrodectus; species Latrodectus geometricus. The sequence goes on from JAPDSC010022806.1 coordinate 25,316, forward strand.
AATATGCACTAATTGAAGACACAAGTCGTCGAAATTAATTTAACTGCAAATGTTACAATTTAACAATTACATCGGCTGATCATATTTGTAGGTTCATGTTTTATATCTCTTAATTTAGCTCCAACAAGTTTTTAAATGTGATTTATTTCCTGTCACTACATCAATGTAAAAAATTATAACTTTAATTAAAAATTATTTAGTTATTTGCTTCTATGAAGACAAAATTAACTTGCTCTTTTTCTTTCACATTTGAAATATTTGAAGATATCTGGTAGTAAGCCCCAACATTTTTTTTTTCTCCACAAAAAAGATCAACAGGATATAAATACAGAAGTATCAATAAAACTACTTGACACAGTAGATTGGTTTGGTCTGTCGATAAACAGTTATTTTTTGCATGATGGCTCATTAGATAAGAACTTGTGGTTTAAAGCGGATTCTGAATGCACAAACTGTTGAACTAAAGGCAGCAGTGCTAGCCATTTGGCTCAACAAAGTAAAAGTTATTTTTTCAAGAGAATTAAATATAAATCTTCATAGTGAAATTAAGTACAGTTATTCAGTAAAAGACATTTATCATCAGATGAAAAACTACTTTGAAGATTATAGTCCAGACTCATTTTCATTAACAATTCTTGATGTGTTCACCTGGTTGAAAGAAATTACAGACCCTCAATCGTCTTACTTTAATGATCATTTCTGAAACAGTTGACGCTAAATAGTCAGAGGGATTAAGTGAAGTATTACTGTATCATCAATATAGGCATCAGAGTATCAAAATTATGTTCTAGATGTAATAATATAATATTTGTATAGTTAATTTTGTCAATAACTGTTAACAGCACAAATATTTATATTATTTCTGAATTATATAAATCACCTTATTGTTTCAATATTAACCATAAAAATTAGGCCTATTATTTAAAAATAAGTAAAATGTATATTGTTTCTATTCATAAAATCCGTAATTGGAAAAAAATTAATATAATATTTTGAATTTTTGATTACTACGATTTTAAATAAAATTTCCAAATTATAATCTTACATCAGTTTCAATTCCTTAAATGAACAATCAATTTGAAAAACAAAGTTAATGTTAGAATTTTTAAATTTTAATAAAAATTAACTTTAATAATTAAAAGATGCATGGATAAAAATAGATAATTTTTCCAATATTAACGAGCACTTAAAGGGTTTTATTTATTTCGAATAGATCCTTAATAATGATTATTAATTTAAATCAACAATTCACTAGATGTTATAACATTAAATGATAAGATAAGGCAAAGTTTTTATATAATATATATGTATCAAAAATGACCTCTTTGAAGTTTTTAAAAAGAAATATCAGATAATATAAATCACTTTTGTATTTCCTTATATCTCTTTACATATGTTATTTTTTGTCTAGTTAGATAACACAGTAAACCTGAGATTTTACTGCACTGCTGTAAAACGTTATAATACCAACAAAAACTACACATCATACAGAGAAAGCATTACGATTGACAGTTATGTACTAGCTTCAGAACACAAAAATTATTATTGAAATATTTTAAATTCTTTTGTTTTTAATACACATCTAAAATACAGTTATTTATTTAAAGACATTTTAGCATTAAAGCAATAAAAAATTATTCCTTTGTTAGCAACAATTTTTAAAATTATTTCCTTATAAAATTAAGGATAGATGAATACATCTAAAAGAAATTAGATAATTAATGTAATAGATTTTGGATGAACATAGAATATTTATACAGAAAAAAGTATCTACGAGTAAAGAAATATTTAATATAGCTTTTGAAAGACAAAACTTTTCAGCTATTTCATATTTATAAATGGAGAAAAAAGTGATATTATGAACTAAGAATGTTTTTAAACTTATTTTTTAATGTTTTTTAAATGTATATTTAATTTCATTAAATTAATCAATCACTTTGTTGCTCTAATTTCAGATTTGAATTATTTTTAACTATTTAAAAAATTCAAATTGATTTAAAACTTTTTGATATGTTTATGCTTCAAATAATTTCAGTCATAAAATAACTAATTATTCATAATATTAGTTTAATGATCTACTTCTAAGTTACTGATTAAACAAGTGAAAAGAATATTTACTGGTAATATATTATTTATACATAAAAATTAAACAAGAATTGCTTGATATAATATGCAATATAAAAAATTATCATTTCTTACAAATAATCTTTGAATTAATTTTAATGAATTATTAAGATCAAATCCCTGGATTATATTAACATTTCTTTTCAAAATGCTTATTAGTTTGCTGCACAAGAAATGCAATTATTAGTTCTATACATTTTTTTATAATTATTTTAAACACACATTCTGTGCGTTAGTTTACTTTAATAATAATCTTGATATCATTTTGATATCTTATTTGGTTAGACAGTTCAAAGCAAGCATTTTTCTTTGAATTGTGTTCAACTGTATTCTAGTCTCTAATGAAACCATTTATCCTCCTTTGGGTCTATACCTTTTCCTGCTTGTTATAAGTTTATATAAAAGAAGTTTTGAATGTAAAATCATCATCTATTCTATATATACATTACACAGTTTATTTTTGAACTTATCTATCGAGAGCCAGATACTAAAAATTCAAACGATTTTTTTCTCCAAACACTGCAGAATTTTTCTTCAAAAAATAGCTTATTTTCTCCAGCTTTAACTTAGGTCCAAGTTTCTGAGCCATAGGTAAATATTGGTCTAATAAAGGCTTTATATAATAAAATTTTGTATTTCTTGATAGTAGAAAGAATTAAAATTCGTTTAGTCTATAAGAGGCTTTATTTGCATTCATTAGATGACCTTGAATCTCCTTGATTTATATAACTGTCAGCAGTGACTATAGAACCAAGACAAGTGAAACTGAACAACCTAATATTCCATTAGCTAATAGAAGCATATAGTTGGTCTCTTCACTGTTTATGATCAGTCAAATACTATTAGCAGCACACTCTAAAAAAAGAAAAATATTTTTTAATGAAAAAACAGTTCGTAAAAAGATGTCTATAATGTCAGCAGGCCAAAATTTGTGATTTTAGGAACATGTTCCCCTAATATTAATAACTGAATCTCAAAAGACTTTCTCTAAAGCAATGTTAAGCAGACAGGATAAAGAACCACACTGTCTCACTCTATTCGGTAAACAAATTTGAGTATTCGAAATAGTTATCTTGTATCATGAAAAACTTGTATTGAATATGTCATAGGATCTAAAAGTTTTTTTGATTCCATATTAAAAGTAATTATGAAAGTATGGTATCCATAATCTATAAGTGAGTAATAAAGTTCTTACTTGCCATGCAAATATAATTAAAACCTTATTATCATTTTCGATAGTGCGGGCAGAGAAAAATCAACACATTTTAACCTAGTAAAAAATTAACGCAAATTTCAAGAAAATAACTAGGCATTTTGAAGATATTAACTTAGAAGTCTATGAAAATGTAATTTGATAATAAAAATGTGTGTGAATATATATATATATTCTTCAAAATTACACCACTATGTTAAGATGAGTTCCATTCTATTTGTGGCTATATATATCAAGTCACAGTGTTAATATAAGTATATTACAAGAAAACAAATCAACACTGCAATCATTAAAAATGAAAATAGAAGCATAAATATAGAATCGTATTGTTTGCTAAATATGTCATTGAATATAATGAAAGAAAGATAGAAAGATCAACCAAAAATTAATGTTCATTGGGCATGCAATAAGTAAACCGGTTACTTTAAAAATTAATGAAATACAGTAATTAAATGATATGAGGCTAATTGTACACAATGAAGTTATTAAATTCATCAATACCAAATTCTTTGACAATATCCACATTAAAATTTTCGGGTTGAGCAAGGACATCTCTGCCATTCAGAACTGCTGCGGCCGCTGCCATTTTTCGTATGATTCAACAATTTTTGCTGTTGCCAGTTGTCAGATACTACAGAAGAAAATTTCATGTTAAGACAAAAAATTAATTTAAATAAGCTCAAAATAATTTTGACATGAAACAAAACAAATTTAAAAATATTAATTCAGTCTTTTGTTTTTTAAATCTATACTTTCTGATTTCAAAAAGAATGCAAACTGGTAAACATCAAACTTTGTTACAGGCGTCAGACCTCGAAATTGCGGCAACTCTCAGAAAATAATTCGGTCTTATACGTGTCGAATTCGAGTTGTGGCAATTCTTACTCATAATTATATTAAAGTTGCCTCCATTTCCGTGGAAGCAATTCTCATAGACTTAATTTTGTGTGACGTTTGACCAGGGCCGTCGAGAGACAATGCCGGGCCCGGGGAAAAACCCAAAAAAAATTTTTAACGTTACCGGGCCCGGTTAACGAAACGTTAACCGGGCCCTCTCATAACTTCGGGCCCGGGGAATCTTACCCCCCCTCCCCCCCCTCTCGTCGGGCCTGCGTTTGACCTCGAGTTGCGGCAATTCTTGATATCGTCCAATGAATGTTCGATAATGGATGAATACTGTTTTGCTAGAACTATGAACCAATGATTTTTTTACTAGAACCAATGAATAACTGTCTTACTAGATTGTAATGATCCCTGTTCTGGTTTACATTTTTAAGGTTGACATATTTTGATTTTTTAAGAAATATAACATTTACCATACATAGTATTGTAATTTCTCGAAAAAGGCAGCATCATAAAATAGCTTATATAGAATTTGAAATTGCATGGAAATGCCACATCAGCATAAATGCTACAAAATTAAATTACAAGTAATATTGCGAACAACAATGCAAAATTTTTACTTCTGTCTAGGTATATGTCATATCAATTAAATTCAATGGCGTATCAATTCGTATTCATCTTATTCCAATCTATAATTTTCAACGACTTTATGTCGTTCGTTTATGTCATTATATTTTCAATAGAGTCATTATATATTATAGTCAATTATTTCATTATATTTTTAATGGAGTCCAATCACTTAAGTTTTGCCGTATTCTTTTCCAAATGCCTGTTAGCTTGGCTATGGGCTCTATATACTCCATTGACATTATTAAATCCTTAGGATTTTAACCTTATTTAACCTTTGTATAGTAATAAAATTTATTATATGAGTGTTTACATATATTCTGTATAATTCAGTATTTGTTCTTCTCACTCCATGTACATAGAAGAACACAAAAATTACTCACCAGAAAAGAGTTATCTAAATGAGATGAAAATCGATTAATTTGTACATATGATGTACATGTAAAGAAAAATAAATTATTAAGTTTTTTAAAATATAATCATTTAATGAAAAATGATCCAAGGAATTTATTTAATAGAAACAGATTCACAAAATGCACGTTTCAATAACGCGTTGATCCGTCTTTGGCACTTATGCAAGCAGTTATTTGTTGTAGGAATGATTGACAGATGTTGCAGACGTCTTCTTAAGGGATATATTTCCAAATTATATTCAACTGATGAGTTAGATCACTGAAATCGTGAGCTGGTTTGGAGATCCTTGATTATAATTTTTCAGACATTTATGACGGGAAAGATCTGGTGATC
>JAPDSC010022808.1:0-11290 GCA_026290005.1 Latrodectus geometricus
CAAGAAAGTGTGCGCAAGCTAGGATGACATTATAAATGTGACCTTTCATGTGAAATGAATGTGGAAGTTTTCATTTATTTTCTTCGTGTTTTATCCTAGAATCACTTTCTTCGAACTGTTCACATGGAATAATAACTCGCGCTGCTAACAGGTGAGATTTTATCTTCCGATTTCTGATGAGTTGTATTTAAATACAAGCTGTTAGCTCAAAGTTTACATGATATTCTGAAAATCAATTCATTACTTATATTTTAAATGAAATAAAATTTTTCCTTTTCTGTTTATAACATTGACTATTTTAAAATTAAACCTTAGTTTAATTTGTTTACATATTTTTTATTAATTAACGATAACATTATCTGATACCGAACTTCAATTTAAATTCAGTATGTGTATTTTCATGTAAAAATTATCTCCTAAATATTCCGATTTTGTGCATATCTTTAAAATTATTCTGTTTCGAAAATCTTATCATTTGTATAAATCTGTTAGTTCGAACTTTATTTCGATAAGATTAGATTGTTGTTTACTTCTATCGAAAGGATTATCTGTAGCCATTAATTTTATCGGAATACATTTATTAATTTAACGACAGATTAATTTCATAACTCTGAAGTGTTTATCTTTAGTTTTACATATAACAATAATTAAATTAAAAAATATTAGATAATTATTTTTATTTTGAAAATTGATTTTTTGCTATTTATTTGCCCACTTAAAATTTCAAATTGGCTTATTTATATGTATTAAGTATGCTATTTAATTTTGTTTTAAAAAATTTAAAATTTTTGTTTTGTTTTCTTTAAATATGACATTCTAACATTCTATTAATTAACATATTAAATTCGAGACAATGTTTTTATCTTTGGAAATGTAAAATAATTGTCAGTTGAACGATTTTGGGACTCAGTTTGACAGTTAAGATTCATTTCTCATTTTTTTCGAATGTCAATATTTTTTTTTGCTTATAACTACTTTAAACATAAATATTAATTGAGTGAGTTCTCTCGTGCTAAAATTGATCCTAGATTGACATTTGAAATAATTTTTCAAATGGTCACTCTAGATAGACCATTTGACTACTTGAAGAGACTCTAGAATGACTATTCAAATGACCACTAGAGTGACCATTTGAAAATTTCGTTATCAAAAAACATCTTACATTTTGTATAGCTGCTTTTAAAATTTTCTGTTTTTTTCGATTTGGTTTTTCATTTAATGATTTGCTACCTAAAAGAATAAAAGAAAATTCTCACTTTTTAATTTCGTAAAATTTTTATAAAATATTCTAATAATATTTGAAAGGCAATCTAAAATATGATGTTTGAAGTGAATTTTTATTCTAAAAATAAAATATTTTTTGGATATTGCTTTTTTTTATAAAGTATTCACTGGTTATTTATAAGCCAATATATATTTACCTTCAAATAATTTATTAAGTCATTGCTATACAAGGAAAATTCATTTTCATTTTTAGAAAACTGCCTCAGAAATTTCCATTTCACTCTTGCCGCTTTTCCCCTCTTGGGCGCCACGTTGTCGTTGGCTTATGAATCGAACTTATCTAAGTTTTATTTAAATGATTATTATAATATAACCTATATTTTTCTATTTTCACTTTTAATATTCAGTGTAGGGGGATTCTAATATTAGGAATTGTTATTGGCAATGTAATCCTTTCGATTGCGCGTTTAAAAATTTCAAGAGCATCTGTCATTTCTGTCTTTTGACCTTAATGCAAAAATTGCTAATAAGTAATAGCTAATTGCTAATATTAAAATATATTGTCTCCTAATATATTTTAATATTTTTAAATTTTTTTTCTGCAAAAACTCATACATTTGCGCTTTGAAAAGAATTTTTAATATAAAAAAATGTTATGAATAATCATACTTCTTGGATCATTCCATTTGAATATTGAACTTTAAACTGAATATCCTAGACGAATTGGCATGTTTGTACAAAAATCATCCGTATCACCTAATCAACATACAATTAAGTTATTTTGGTAGCTGGTGATTTGAGGAATAATAATTAAGTGCATAATATCGTTATCTTTTAAATTTAAAATGTAAACGTAATATACAGTTGTACGGTTTTGTTTGATCTATATAATCGATGAAATTTTCATTGTATCCATGATATTTTATTCATTTTGTATCGATGATATATTGCTTTATAGACCATCGCTTGCTCCCGAATGAAAATATATTTCACGCTTCTATGAAAATGCCCAAACTGTTTTTTGCAATCTCGATTTACAATATCCAACATTATAAATTAATAAATGCCATGTGAGAATATTTTTCTCAGTTTCACAATTTCACAGCACAATCATTGTTTAGTTACCGATAAAATATAATTTTAAAGTAAACGATATCGTGTCTTTTGTTTGGAAAGAAGTTTTGGCTGAGGGTTCAAATCTTAAAGGGAATACTTTCGCTTATCTCCCCTTTTTCGGCATAAGTCTCGTGCAAGATAAAAAGTCTGGCATATGTACTTGCGAATTTAATTTCGGCTTTCTTTGAAGTTTAAATTGGACTGCCAGTATTTTCGACTTTATCAGTTTCTTAGAGGAGTGTTTTTCATCCATTGTTGATTCAAGAAAAAAAAATGCCTTCTTGAAAATATTCGAAACTATGAATATGTAATATATGAACAATGTTCCACGGAAAATTGTGCAGTCCCAAAACCTAGTTTTTTGTTTTTGAAGAATATTTGGACACGATCCTTTAAAGATAATTCTTAATTAAAATCTAATATAGCTAATAATCTTGTATTTGAATTATCCATATTTTTGGAAATTGAAGGCATTTTTTAATATGGAACTAAAATAGGGTTTGATAAATTCTTCAATGTTTTTTAACGACAAATCATACATACTGCATTGTGCAAAGTGATATTTAGTGCTTATAAAAAGTTTTTCTTTATGGAAAATTAAAATTTTTTTATATTCTAATCAAATTCTAATAATTCATGTCTTTCTTGAAATGAAGAATCTTACTTTCATTTTTTTATAAAAAAAATATACGCTTTAAAAATCAGTTTTTATTTAAGAAATGTTAATAGTTGAAATATTAATTTTTAAATGTAATAAAGGGTACTAATAATTCGTTTTTCTAACTTGAATTCTTATTGAAATCATTCCATCTCCAAGAAAATTTTGTTTCAAGGAATGCAATTGTAGTTAAGGATAAAAAAGTTACCTTCTTTTATCATTTGCATTTAGTGGTTTCACCTGAATTATTCCAAATTCGCTTAAATTTTTTTAAATGAAAAACACAAATTTGGAAGTTTTTTTTTGAAAGAAAATTATTTTTTCCATTACATTGAATGAATATATTAACAACTAATTCGCGTTGTATAAGTTGAGCAGTATTTAAAAAATAAGAAAAAAATCAATTGCACATTATAAGTATGATTGAAATATAAAAGTACTTCTACATTTCAATCCTATTTATATGTAATTGATTTTTTTTACTTTCTTATTTGACAAACTATTCTTAAGACTTCAATTGGTTGTATATTTCTTTTGCTGTCTAACTTAAATCCATTAAAACCATAATTCATCAAATTGTCGTTCTAAAGTGTTAAAGATTAAATTCTATCCCTTAAACTTCACAATTTAAATGTGAATATCTCTGACAGTTCATTGAAAGCGACTCAATCAATTTAAATCTTCACAAAGAAAAACAGAATGGGGAAAAAGAAAAAATACTCTACCCATCAACAAAGATGAACGATCGATTTCTGCAGATCGCCATCATTGCTAGAAATTTCCTTCTCTCTTAAAGTATAGGGTGTGGGGGGTGACAACAGACAAAAAAATAATGGAAGAGGGGTCGACGAGCCTGGAGAGGCCCTCCGCTACCTTCCATCTCATACCTGACTGGGGCTTGAAGTCAAGAGGTCACTATCTCATAAGAGAGAAGGGGCCCTTAAGGAGGATCGCCCAAGATAACTTCCGAAAAAAAAAATGGCTTGATAAATGGTTCGGGAGTGCCAAGAAATTTCGAGGCAGCCATTTACATTTGGCTACAAAAATTGGAACTAGTTTCCAAATTGGAATGAGATACAAAATGGCCCCAACTTTCGCCAAGTTTCCCATAAAATACTATATGTCATAAAATCACCACATAATCTGAATGATTTTTTAGTCCGACCGTGTTATCTGTCAGCTTTTAAGTGGGGATGATTCCGGAGCATTAATTGGAATGTACTGTGGAGTGAAATATCACCCCAGCGTGTGAGAGATTGGGAATTTGTACGAAGACGTTTTTTTTTTATTTAGCTTAAAAACGCGATAACGATTAAAGTGTTTAAAAGGAAATGATTTAATTTGTGACATTAACTTTGATTTTTATGTAGTATAAATGTATTTTATACTTAATTAATATGCGACTATAATATTATAAAAAGTTATGTTTAAAAAAAAACGAAATCGAAACTTTTCTAAAGGAAAGACTGGTATCTAAAAACAATGTTCTAAAACGCGTATCTAAAAAGAATTTTTTTTTTAATTTAATCCTCTCGTGTCTTTAAGTCATTGGAAAATTATAAACAATTAGTTTTAAGTCAATGGAAAATTATAAATAAGTTTTTATTTATTAAATTTCTAAAACTGAACACTCTGGTTAGTTTTCATGTAAATTATTTAAATAAAGCCAGATAGTTTACAGTTCAAAAATCAATAGATCATTTTATATTATCACAATTTATTTGAATTGTTCTAATGGCGTTTAAACATATATACATAATTTACTTTTTGTCCATAAGTTAATAAAATGATACAAGAATACAAATGTAAAATGTGATTTTATAATAAATACTTGTATTTAAAAGGGGTATTAAATGTTCGTTCTTTATTCGAAATTTCTTCTAATTATACCCATATAGTATATTTTTTAACATTTGAATTTAACTTGATTTTCAAAAATTATTTCTCAATTTTATAAAATAAAATTTATTTATACATAAATATAAGCATAAATCGTGAAAATAATCAATTTAATGCTTTAATTTATTAATACTTTGCAATTTACCTTTCAAAATCCAACTATAACATCGTGGACAACGCTGTTAATCTTCATTGCATTTAATGATAGTCCTGATTTAAATAATCAAATCTGATACATCAATCTTCGTATGTAATCACTAATGTACTTTCGATATCCAAAAATAAAATAATTTTCAAACTGTTTTGGTTATAAAAATAGAATATCTATTTTCTATTGTTTAATAGCTGCAAGATTTGGTTCTGCATTTTTTTATTATTGAAATGAGAATCAACGAAATTGTATTACTTGTGGATTAAAAACTAATTTTGGAATTTTCTTAATTTCAAGAATACAATACAACGTAGATGATACGAATTGCACGAAATTTTCAGAAATTTAATACTCTTACTTTGCCTTACACTAAAATCACTGTTATTTTTGAAAAAGTTATAAATTCACTTCGTTTAAGTCTGCATATTTTTCTTATTGATGCAAAGTTTTTTTCTTTTGAGATTTCCACAATGAATTCTTGTCTCCAGCCCCATTTCAACGAAGTCTGTCTGCATTGACATTTTAACTCTGACAGGAAGTAAACAACCCTTTAATACGCAAATGTATTCGGTCTCTTTGTCATTTATAGATGCCCTCAATATTAGCCATAAAGTGCACCAAACCGTTGTTCAAGCACCCATAAATTTATTTTCTTAATTCCCGTCTCCGCCATAAACAGCCATTTGTAGAAGCAGAAAGAGACATGATTTACATAAATGCAAACAAAATTAGCTGTCACCTTTGTCAGGGAATTAGATTAGATTTACGACAATCAGGAAGACTGGAATACCGAGGACGCCAATTTTTCTATCAAAACTAAAGAAATTGACCATCCATCAAAGACGTCTGCAGTGACGTCATAACAAATACAATTTGGCTGGAATTGTTCGAGAGTCGGGCCACCAAATTTCCACACACAATCAGATTAAGTTTCAACCAATCGCATCTCAACTTGGCGTGTTTATCTAGAATTGTGTTTAGTCAACGTCTAGAAAGTTCTGTACTCTGAAAACGCCAGTCGTGAATTAGTATCACGTTATCAACGTTTTATATTCTTAATAAATACGTTTTTTTGTACTTAGATTTAGATCACTATTGTTTGTTCAACAATAGAATCAAAATTTTCACTTAAAAAATAAAACTGTATTTTTAAATGACAATTTTTTGTGTTAGAGATCATAGCTGCTACACTATAGGAATGTTTACATTGGTGCTTAAAAAGAGAAAAAAAAAGTCTGCAAAATTCGTCTTTTATTATAACTAGGAATACATATTTATATTTACTATGGTGTTTGTGTGAACATATTCGATTAGATTTACCACGAAACTTAAAAAATCTGTGAAATATTCATTATAATATGAGTAATCGTATTTTTTACATTCCTATATTAGTTTAAGAAACATACAGTATTTGAGAAGTTAATTCCATATTCTCTTATAAATCTGAAAATTTTTTAGATATAAATGATAATGTTGAATACCATCCTTAATCAAATTTTATACAGACTTTGTTGATTAGCGAAACTAATTAGTCTTACATTAGTATTTAAACTCACGTGTTGGAAGCTCATAATCGCGAATCAACCAGGCTTGCAGATGTAAAAATATACGATAAAATATCTTGGCGACTATGGAAAAGAACTTATCGTTGGAAGTATATGTCTGAGAATTTTCCGAAATATGAACTAAAAAAAATCCCTTTCATTCGATTCTTCTTGACCCGATCAACTTCTTCAAACTGTGACTATAGAAAGGCAATAATTTATCCAATCAAATGTCTTGCATATGCTTATTCACTTTGCTCTATGAGGCATAAATTTTAGGCCTCATGTTGTCTTGAAGCTTCAAAATTAAGAAAAGATGGCTGTTTAATAATTTCAAATAGGCATAACTAAATCCATATTGGTGATAAGACAGGTATATTTATCTCTCACAAGTTAAAGCGTATTTGGATAAAAATTTACTGTACGGTCGCTCTTGGCGACTTTTTCAAAAAATTGCCAAAAATCGCACAAACCTCGCCAATCTGCACAAGCGAGGTCTGAAAATAAACAGAATATTCCATTTTTCATTAGTCGGAATCCCTCATCTGTGATTGGTCAGAATTGCCAGAAAATGTTATTTGTCGCCAAATTTGGAAAATAGCGCCAAGAGCGACCGTACAGTAAATCTGGGGCACGCATTTGATTTCAATACGAACTCATTTCAATTCAATGATATTTATTTCCAACGGATCACATCTCGTGTAGAACTCTTTGGTAAAGTGAAAGGAGACTGTTTAGCTAAGCGAGGATGCCGACTACCAACTTCTACATCTCATGAACTTACCTACCTATAATTTCTTTCTCAGAAAAAATAGGAAGAATTGGCTGGTGCGCCCCACTCACGATTGGCTTAGAGCTAGTAAGCCGGGACAGTTGTTAGTTCTTCCATGTGACAAAAAAACCAATGTCTTACTTGTGCCCAGGATATAAAATCCTATTCTCTTTGCCCAAAGCGCCATCAACATCAGGATTCGGCTAATATTTTAAGTTGTTTGGGCTTTCTTTGAGAGAAAATTTACTCTTCTCCAGTCCTCGTTTCTGACTTTTTACCCGTCAACGGATTCATTGGCCCTGATCTGACAGTATCAGACCATTGGAGATAAGTAACAACAACGATAAACAGGCGGATAAATACAACATCAAATTTCATGGATTAAATATATAAAATTTGCTATACACAACAGATTGTATTCTATTAATTCTTTCGTCTACTGATAGTGATGCACAGTGTGGGGAAGTTATCTTAAATAGAATGAGGAATATACATAATTGAATGTACCCCAAGCATACTTATATTTTTTTTAAAGTGTGCAATTCTAACTCTTGATATAAAGCAAATCCAACATTTTTTTTTTCTATTTTATTGAGTGCTCCAGCTCTTTCAAAAAATTTTATAAAATTTAAAATCTGAAATAGAATTTGAAGTGGTTAAGCATTTGTCAATTTATGTCAATAGTTCATAAATGCAACTATTGTATGAATTGAATTTAAATCTCTGATTCTAACACGTGAGGGGCACGGTTTCTAAGTCTCGAGGGTACTTCTAAAATCACGGGCTTTTCAAACCATCTGCTGACTGCGTGCGCATGGATTTTAAATAACGCAAAGAAACTCAAGAGATGCATATTTTATTTGAAATAACTTGTTATAAAAATGTTTTATAAACATATTTGAATTCACAGCTCAAATTTAGTTACCATTTGGCGACAATTAGTGGTATTTTCGGAAACACATCTATCAAATAAAGGACTTTTAACTTGCTAATTTGTTTGTTTTAAACTTTTGAATAATTTGCAGCTGCTATCAATATAAGCTGAAATTGTACTGCAACCTGGATTAAAAAGGTCGTTTGAACTGTTGTATAGACTTATTACTAAGTGAAATACTACATTAGTCTATTACAATTGTAGTCGATTATAAAGTTGAAAAATCTGGATATACCTAATTTTCCAGTTTTATAGGAAATAATTGTTGGGTGTTTCTGTTGAAGAAACTGGCTCGAATAAGTTTAAAAGAATATATTCATTAAATTAAGTTTTGTGTCAAAAAAATGGTGGTGAAAATGTGCTTTAGGTCCCCTGCTTGGCGCGCTTTTAAAATCACCGATGCCATGGCGAAAATTCTACCGCTATTTCAAAGTGATAATTGGCGTTCAATGAAAAGGCTAAAACAAAGTAATGAGCATGCGCGATAAAAAACTCCAAATTCGCGAGTTGGCGAAAAAGGGTACCTAAACCGCAAATTAACTTAAATTAATAGTTCTCTGCTATAATTATATTATATACGCGGAGGTTTCTAATACATTCAACTTGTGCGTATATTAAACTTATAATTACTTTTTGAATTCGTTTTCGGAATAAGGGAAAAATATTAAGTTATAGATTAATGTTTCATTTATTATTTTTATATTATAATGGTAATATACATATTTCACTTTAATTGAAAAAAAAAGAAGATCCGGATTATTTTTTTATTAAAATTTGATTACATTTATGTGTGAAATTATTATGTATTAAATCTTTACTTATAGATCTCAAAATCAAAGTGTTAAGTTTCTTAGAATTTTAGTGAAATTGGTTTCAATAAATTAGACTTTGATTTAATAAATTTCTTTCCAAGATACCATTTATTTAATAGCGATATTAAGTTTCGTATAAATATACAAATTCCATGAATTTTGTTGACTAGTATTTTACCACGTATCGTTTGTAGAATATTTGTTGCATTTATTCCATAATTCATATGGTTGGAAAGCTATAATTATGAATTCAAAATTCGAAAGTGTCTTGTATTCATTACTTGGGAATGACATTATGGAAATGTATATTTCAGCTTAACTAAGTTTAGAAGCTAATCTAATCTGTTGTGATAACCTTCTAGAGGAAGAGCGCCTTCCTTGAATTTAAGAGTAAAAAGAAGCTTTTCTCGAATAATGGCAGAATACTTTAAATTATTTTTTTCTGGCTGTGGTTATTCTAAAATTGACTCTCATTGAAGACCATAGCCATTTTTCCGCATGGCTGATTTTCAATGGATGTACCCTTTACATTCCTTCGTCTTTACTCCTTCCACGTTTATTTTTTAGTGTCCAATTTGTATTTAAGTGCTTTCGGATTCGGAAATATCTTTTTTTCTCAGTTTATGAGAATTCCGAGAAAATAATTTTAAGGTCTTAATTTTTTTTATATAAATAAGCAAACCAGAAATATGCGTGAAGTCTTTTATTTTAATCTGTTATGTATAAAATATTGGATTTCGCAAATATAATTTTTTTTATTCTTGTTTAACTCGTTATTGTTTAAGCCTTGTAAAGCTATTTATGCAAAAAGGATAATAAATGTATATAAATCTCAGATATTTAAAATTATATTTTAGCTTATTTATTGCAATAATAAATAATCGAGCGTTGCTGGATGCGATGAGTATTTGCGAATATACTTTTTTCTGGTTATAAGTTTCTGGTCCAGTTATTACGTTATGGTTTTGTTATTATTTAAAAGTTATTATATGCTTCTGATATGATCAGCCAAATTTTTATTATTATATTTATAAAAATATTAGAAAAATAAAATTGATGTAACAGATTCCGTTTAAAATTCTTTAATCCAATTTTAAAATTCTTGTACGAGTCAGAAACGACCTCGTTTTAATAAGGTATTTTTTCTCAGTAAAACAGCCCTTTTCTGGTACGGAAATTTGGAGAGAAATATTCTTCCAGGGTCCACTTCAATGATTAAATACAATTAACTATACCCTGATACGTGATTACTTATCATGGTATAGTTAATTTTGTCTAACCATTTCGAGTTGGTAAAAGTAGTCAGCATGTCCCAAAAGTATCAGTCAATCAAAATGGCTAACAGCACTTTTACCGTTATTTGCAACGAACAAGATCGGATAGTTAAAGATTAAAATTATTTTATCATGAATTATTGCTTACAAATTAACTGTACACTTTTAGAAAAACTTTTCTTTGAAAATTGTGCTGAAATCTAAAAGTTCTTTTTTTATACGTCGAATTTTTTTTTTTTTTGTTCTAAATATAACTTGCAATGATAAATTTTTTGTATTATATAAATTGATACTTTTTTTTATAAAAATATACCTTTAAATTCTTTAGAGTACAGAAATTGTAATGTTACTTACTGTTTCTAAAGCCAAGGAAGTGAAGAAAACAAATTCCTGTGCGTCATGCGGTAATTAACTCATTGTTCATTTGTTTAAATATTCGAAAGACCTTCGCCTTTGAACTCGAATTTAACCCTTCTACCAGAAATGTCATTGTTGACACTCTTCAAATTCTGCGTTCCTTCCGGTACATGACCTAAATGCTACCATTTTTATTTTTTTTTCCTTTTCGCGTTCCCAAAACGGTATTCAGAATACATTAAAAAGTATCACCAAATTAAACGCAGTCTTCAAGTCTAGTTGTTAGAATTCGAGCTTCTTTCTGTGTGAATAACAAATGCAGTCTCAGTAGGAACATGTGGATGCAACGGTAAAATGAAAGAGGGGGAAAAAAAGAAGTTGAACATTAAATGTACTAATTTTCCATCTACAAACCCTATAATCAACTCACCAGTGTGGGCGATGGGATATTATTGTTCCTTGGACGTGCCATCCGACTTCCGGCCTTCTGCCCCTTTTCAGGATAAGAACAACATGTTCGGTGAAGAATGAAAGAAAAAAAAAACGGAT
>JAPDSC010022821.1:0-16822 GCA_026290005.1 Latrodectus geometricus
AGCATATTTTTTTAAATAACAAAATTATATATTTGTATGTAATTAATCAAAATTTTAAACAAAACTGTATTTTTCTTTTCAATCTTTCAGTTAAGTTTGCAGCTATTTTTGATAATTCTTTTGTTTAGAATATTTCAAAATAAATAATTTAAAATTATTAATAATAACTGATAACTATGTAACCCAAATAAATTCTTACTTACTTTTTACTTTCAAAGGTGCTTCTGAAGATTTTTCTCCATTTTTGTTGGTAGCTGTACACACATAGTTACCAGTATTTTTGGGTTTACATTTGTCAAAAATCAAGGCCACTTCACCATTTGTTAACTGATGTTTTCGCACATTTGGATCATCATCTGCAATTTCTTCTCCATCTTTAGTCCTAAAAAAGAAAATAATATTGCACAATAGTCTAGATATATATTAAATAATATTACGTAAAACATAATTAAGTAGCATATGGTTAAAGGTTTTGTAATATTCTACCTCATATCATATGTATGACCATGACAATTCATGTATAAAAAAAATGTCTGTACTCTTTTAAGAATATAAACTGGCATACATGTATGTATATGAAATAAAAAATCATTATTCAATATAGAATTTGATTACAGTAGCAGAATTATAATAATAGAATTTTTGTATTAATATTTTTATACATTGATATACAAATACAAGAGAAATTCATTCATTGTCTAGCTCTAAAGAAATGTAGATCACTAATAGAGATGAACTAAATGAATAATAAAGAATCGTGTGCAAGAAAATATACTATATATATTTTCTTAATCACATATAAAAGGATTTTTCTTTTATGGTTTCAAAAAAAAAAATCAAAAGAAATCACATTTTTATCATTGCATTTATATAATAGCTCATGAAATAAACTTATAAATTACTATAGAAAATACAGATTTTAGGAAACGAAAAAATTATTACCATTTTATATCAGAAAATGGTTCTCCAGAAATTTTGCATTCTAATTTTGCTGGACAATCTACAACACCTGTAACTGGTTCAAGTGGCTTGATGAATAATGGAGATTCTTCAAAGTAAAGAAAAAAAAATTGTGTTATAAAAACTACTTTTAATTTTTACAAAGTGACAAATTAAAGTAAACATTTCTAAAAACAATATGAAATTCATGATAATTCATAATTCTGTTCACATGACAGAAATAATTAATATGATCACATTAATGTTCAACATAAATATATTTCAATCACACAAAACTTTCTTTAAAGGATAGAACTAAACCAAATTTTGAAAGACTTTTCTACTCAAGTAACGTTTTATTATTCTAGCACTTAACATATTAAACATATATAATTGCAAGTATTAACACAAATCACTGCAGATATTTAATAGTTATAGGCATTAACAGACTTTTTATATAGTTATTTTCTATTCTCCCTCTTCATGATTGTTTTTTAAGAGGTAGAAGGTTCTGTTTGATTAGCTGCTTTCACTTTGTTGCTATATAAGTGTCTCCAAAGTATTAAATAATGTCTTTACTACTGTATGTGGACACCCACAGAGTAAACATAGTTTTTTTCAAGTTCAATGAATGGTTGGATATTTCTGTGGAAAGAATGGTTTTAGTAATTGAGACTTCTCGAGATAAGATTAACACACTTCTATGTCACAGAAATTTTGACACTTTTAGAACACCAACAGTATTATTTAAAGTAATATGTTCATGAAAATATAAAACCAATTTTTTTAAAAAAAAAGAAGCAGATAGGATTCTAATTACTAATTATGTTTTACTAATATAAAGCTAAAGAGTTAGTTATAGGAAACTTTTCCATTTTTATATTCATTTAGATAAAGACATTTTCAATTAATTGTTCCCTCACTCTTAATTAATTATGCATTCACTCACTTAAATAATTAGTATTATAAAAAGCTATTAATAAATTATATTTATACAGATTTGATAGATATTTTATACAGATATGAATTGTTTTATAAGCTATTTTTAAACTCATAAGTCTATGAAAATTAAATAGCCCAGCTAGAGTGTTAGAGAATTATTTCATAGGTAATGAATATTCAACTCTTTGTAGTTTAAGATTGTAAACATATTTTCCTTTCCTATTTTATTTTCTTTATATGATAAATTGGTTTTATCTTCCTTGTTTAAAATATTTCCTGATATTCTCATCAGTACATGTATCATAAAAGAAATATATTCTTTTTAAAAATTGCAGTACTTATGTGACGAAAAACAAATGCTAGAACCATTTTAGTTCTATCAGAAGTAAAAATACAATTTATCATTCAGGATTAAAAAAAAAAAAAAATTCAAATTTGGTTTTATTACTAATCAAGTAAATTTAATTTTAGACAAATTAATAGTTTTCAATGGTACTTAAGAATTACATTTTCCTTAAAATAGAATTGTTACCAACTAGATTACTTCGAAATAATATTAAAAATAAAGTAGAAAATCAATGATAGTAATAATTCAAGGCGTTAGATCAATAAGATAAATAATGTCATCAATACATGATTTACCTGATCAATGAAGTTTAACATTTTATAATGAACTTCAAATATGTTAATAAATCATAAAAATATAATTTTTTGATAAGCTGTGTTTATTTTTAAAGAAAACAGAAAAAAAATCTTCATGATAAACCTATCATAAGTAGAGATGCAGTAAAAATAAAATAAGTTTTAAATTGGAACACAATTGTTTACATATATAATACATTGAATAAATATTATTTACAAAAAATAAAATGATTTATTAATAAGGAAAATTTTCATAAAGAGAAAACTTTTCTTTTAAACAAAAATTTATCTCAGTTTTTGAACTTACGAATAACATCTACTTAAGCTGAGCTTCTGGTTTCACCACCAATATTTGATAGAAGTAAGGTGTATTTTCCTGCATCATCTGGTTTAACTTCCTGGATTTCTAAAGATACATTTCCATCAGGATCTTGGGTCATCCTAATTCTGCCGTTAGGTTTCTTTTGGTGAATCATCTTTCAACTAGCATTTAAATACAAAAGAATTTGATTAAAATATATTTCAAATTATCAAATGTTAATTATTAAATAGCTAAAAATGTAGCAATAACTTAATTATGCATGAGTAACATCCGTTTTAAACATTATAAAAATTATTAAGACAACTTTAAACAGTGCAGACAAAAATATTAAATAATATTCTTAGTTAAAGGTTAAAATGATATTGGAGATAACGTATAAGGGATTTTAGATGAAGCACAGACCTCATTTTAAATAAATTGTTTGATAACAAAACACTTTTTTTACCTTTTCATTTATTTTGATCTTAATTGATAAAATTTTTATACTTAAAATTTTCTCATAAAGTAAAGCAATATATTTCTAGATCAATTATTACTACACTTAATATGTTGTCTAATTTATGGACAATTTTATATTAAAAATATTTTTTAGATATGGGTTAATTTTTTCTTAAATTAATTGAAATTTTCCTATTATTCCTTTAATCCAAATTTATTTATATCTAATATAAGATAAATATGAAAATTCAATAGAATAGATAATTAAAACAATTAGTACTATCTGACAAAGCAAGTAAATGCTATGAGTAACTTAGAATCTCTAATAAAATAGATAAATCCATGGGTACTAAAAAAAAATTAAACAATGATAGCTAATTCTTCAAGTTTCAGGTGCACTATTAATCACAGATAAAAAAGCAAAATGAAGCATAGCAAAAAAGAACGCCACTTACAATGGTAGAAAGTTAATGCATAATCTGTATGGGAAAGTGTTTATTGCTCAAAATAAATGTAGGCATATATTTACATTAAATGTTTCATAATTGAATTCATTTGCACCATATATTTTATTTTACTAAATAATGATGAGGTATAAAATATAAAATACAACCATTTTGCAGAACTAATTTTTACATATAGATTTTTGAAATAGTAAATGTAATTTATAAAATTTAATATTTTTTTATTGCAAAGAAAAATAAAATGTTTGTAAAATTCGATTGGTCAAATGTTAATAATTTCATTAAATACAAGAAACATAATTATGACAATTTGTTGGAACAGCATAACATCCTGATATATAGAATAGATGACAGCTTGAACAAGAGAAATCACAATTTTTATCATAAAAAATATCAATATATACCATTTAACTTCAGGTCGAGGCTCGCCATCAATTTTTGTAGTTAATTTTCCCGGTTCTCCTTGGACAAAAGAAACAGGCTTCTATGATTCAGCAATTTCAGGTAATTTAAATCCATCATGTAAATGTTTACGAAAAATGCATACAAGTAATGAAGTAAAATCTAAAAACACTATACAGAAAAATAAATCTTGCAGTTAATTTAGTTTAAATAAAATTTGTCTTTGTTAAAGAAATGTCTTATAAGATTTGTAAGCAAATTATTCATATATATACATACCTATAATTTGTTTGAAAAACATTCATTTAATTATGAATTTAAGTACTTATGTATGTATTAAGTATGTATGCATGTAACATTACAGAGAAAAATCGAATAAAATCACCACCTATAAAAAACTACCCTAATATTAAAAAACTTCTCCTACCCCAAATGCATGCTTTTAAAAAAATTACATAGCAGAATAATTTCTTATATTACTAATCTAAAAACATGAGACTTTTGTTCAAAAGCTTATAAAAATTGTTCCTTTTTAAAAAAATTAGAGTAAATATTAACATTTTATTACCTACAACAGCAACCACAGTAGAGCTTCTTGTTTTGCCTACACCATTGGTAGCAATGATGACATATTTCCCAGAATCCTCTGGTGTAGCACCTTCAATGATAAGTGCAATAGCTTCATTTGGTTGTTCTAACATTTGAATTCTATCATTCTTTGCTACATCATCACCATCTTTCATCCTTGGAAATAAAAGTGAAATGAAAAATTTCACTAAAGAATTTGAAATTTATGAAAAACATTCCCTTTGAATGAATTGAAGGATATAAAAAAGAATAAAATAAAGATTTTTGCATTTTGTTTAAACTTTCATTGAAGTTCATCCTACATTAAACAGTTTTCACTGTAAAATAAGCTATAATAATATTATAAAAATTATTTACATATGAGGCAAGTAATTTTAAATAAGAAAACAGGAAAAGTGTCAAAAGTACTTTTTTAAAGAAATCTGTAAATTGTTCATATTTTTACCGTTTGATTTTGCAAGCAGACTGGGGTGGTAATTCAGCTTTCAAAGATATTGTCTGTCCTTCAGAAACTTTCCCTGGTTCTAAGCCTTTAACAAAATATGGTTTATTTCCAGACATTCCTGGCATAGCAGGCATCACTATAAATGGAAAGAAAAGATATCTTATTAAAAGAATTAGACATTTTCAAATTTTACCGCCTTAAATTTGCAACCCTAAAAGATCTTTTAACAGATAGTAAAGTCATTATCCCAAAGTTAATTCAGAAGATATTAAATGTTGATATCTAATCATCTTGACAAAATACACAGTCCAAATTATGAAAATAAACAAGCAAAAGATTTTTTTTAAATAAAATTACAACTAAAGCCATATTTTTTAATTTACACAAAAACAAATAAAATAGTAAAATAATACAATACATTCAGGCATGTCCATACACAATTATAAAAAGAAAATTTTTAATTGCTGTACATAATTTGTAAAAAAAAAAAAAAAAAAAAAAAAAAAAATGTTTGTATATATTGCAACTAGAATTTTTTAGTATAATTAAGTACCAATTTTATACACACTTCAACTACAGTTTTTAGACATATTAATTTATTTGTTATAATTTGGAAATTCCAAAGCAAGAATTATAGTGTGTTTACTCACATACTTGGATATGACACATTTAGTGAAAAATACTAATGCAGATATTTTTTTTATGAATAAATTAGCTTTCAAATTTCATCAATTGTTTTTATGATTAGAATCTAAATATTAATTTTAAACATGAAAATATTATTGTTCTATAAGTTTTTGAAACTAAAATATCATTTAATTCAAACAACATTTATTATGTTCTAATTCCTCTGTTAGCAATGAGAAAGATTATTTGGAAAAAAATTTAAAAGGAAGTATTTCATAAATTTTGAAAATGAATCAAATAAAAAATAACAAATGTGAGTGAATTATAAATAATTGTATTCACAGTTTTCAAAGATAAACAAAGTATTACAAAAAACATTTGAAGGGAAAAATACTTAATAGTAAATTGTACACAGACATATATCTACAAAGAATTATTTACAAGTAAAGTTAAGGAATGAAACAGAACGATTAGTTTTTTTTATTAGAATGTATCATATTTCATAAGAGTGATAAATGTTGCAATTAAAGAATTAATGCAGCATAAAATATTACATAAACATAAAAAAGCCATACATTTAATGGTGACCACAGCTTGCTGAGATGCTTCTCCAACTTTATTTTTCGCTTTGCAAACATAAGTTCCACTATCCTCAACTGTCAAACTATCCATACATCAATTGTCAAACTATGACTCACCCCATCACTCACAATTTTACATTATTCTGTATCCATTTCAGATTTACCTAAAAATATCAATAATCAAGCAAATATTTAATATTTCATTTTTCCTCTGCTAACACATAATTTAATTTTTAAACTTTACAGCAATCAATGTTAAATTTTGATATAGTAATTTCTGCCAATATTTCAATAGTGTAGGTAAATTACAAACATGTATTTTTTATCAATCTTTTAGCATACTTTTATATCCAATTTTACAAAATTTAAAGAAAAAAAAACATTAAATGAATTTTTAATTAAAATTATTTCTAATATAAGCATAAATAAGAGCTATACTTACTACAATTACTTCATTAATAAACTAATTAGTTTATTAATGAAATAATTGTAGTAATCTGTAAAGAAAATTACATTTCTAATTTTAGATACAGCTTGAATTAAAACTAGAAAATAACATAACAAATTATTTAAAGAATTTTTATTAATAAATATGTTTTCATAAATACCCTGTTTAATGAAAATGCAGAAAGGAGTTAAAAAAGGACATGTAATTCACTTAAAAAATTATTACGTTACTTTTTTGTTGCAATTTAATTTGCAATCTTATTATCAAATATTCAAAATAGGAACAGGGAAGTATCATTATAACTTACTTAAGCAAATTTTTATCTTATTTTTACATACATTTTCATCAAATATACTTTAAGAATAATTTTTCTGCATGTAACATCTAAATAAGAATTTTCTTTTATATTATTTGCAGTACAAACTGATTTTTAAAATAACATCTAGATATGTTTTCCTATATGCCTGTTTGATAAGAATATATTTTTAAGATGACTTACCATGTGACAGTTGGAGTTGGAAAGCCTTCAACAATTGTTTCATGTTTAAGACAATCTCCTTCACACAATGTTAAATCACAAAGTGTTTTCAGGAAAGCAGGTTTCTCTAAAGTAATGACATAAAAATGAATTACACAAATATTAAATTAGTATGATGAAATGGTTATTGAAAAAGTAAATATATTATCATACAACTTACTCAGCAAAATTAACTTTCCTTGACATTCTGCTTTTCCATTAGAATTTGTCACAACAAACTTTATGTCACCAACAGTTTCAGAACTCATCTTTTTTAAAATAAGTTTATATATGCCTTTAGATTCATCTGCCGTCATGGAATATGTTTCATTTGCAAGAAGCTCTTTTCCATTTAAATACCTGATGAATAACATTTTTTTAAATCTCATACGCAATGATTAATTCTATTTTTTTTAAAATTAAAATAAATAAAACTTCAAAAAATATTTTAAAATTACAACTTGAAATCCAACTACATAAAACCACATAGAATCAAACTACACAAAGTCAATACTGTGGATGTACTTTCATGCAACTTTAAGCTCAATTTTCCCAAATGAAAAGTTATCATAAGTATACCTTGTTTTTAACATACATCATTTGCTTCTTCATACTTCCAGTTCTTCATCATTGTAGATGAAAAAATTAATTTAAAATTATACATTTAACAAGTAATGAATTTAGTCACATTTTTTAACCTTAAAGATTCTAATTTATTGATAACAGCAGTTTCCTCTTTTCAAGTTTTATGCATTATTATTGCTATAAATTATTAGAAATTTTATAAATTATTTTATCACACTTATAGACAATGTATTTAGCCAAACTATTAGATTTTAATGATTTTAGTCTATTGATGTCAGAAGTTTTTTCCTTCAAATAATTTAGCAATAAATTTGAAAAAACAACAAAGCAAAGAAAATTAAATCTGATTTCATTAATTACAATTGTTCTTTTCTAGTTAAATTCAGAAACAAAATTATGTTTTAATATTTCTTGACTTGTAAAAGGAGCTTTGTATTTAAGAACCAGCTTAAGTATAAACTTTATTACGAAATCATGGCTTGAATATACAATCCATTTTGTTAAGTTAACCATCTTTCCCAAGGCAAAACGAACAATCGTTAAAAAGTTTTAGAAATCACTTGAAAATTTTATGAAAATTTATTTATTCTTGAATTAAAAAGTTAAAAAACATCTTTAAGGATGTTAGAAACGACATTTCTATTCCAACTGAGCTCAAATTTTGAATCTAGATTTATTTGAAAAACATCAGATAGTGCGATAGAAAAATGTTTTGCTATTTTAAGAAATATGTTTGGAATTAACACATTTGATGTTAATTCCAAACATATTTCTTAAAATAGAAACATTTGAAATTTTTCCTGATGTTTTAGCAGAACCTAGGGAATTTTTTTTATTTCGCAAGAATAATCTCCAGCATCTTCTTTTTTTAATTTGTCAATGACAAGAGTTAAAGATTCATCATTTTTCATAGCAGTTTTTAAATGTTTTCCATCCATTTCTAGAGGTACACCATCTTTCATCCTATATCAAAATGTGTTGATAAATTGTAAAAACTTCTATATTTTGGACTGTTATATACAAAATGATACAAGAGAATTTTCGATACATTTGTAATTCAATTAGAGTTTACATACTTGCTACAGATAAAAAGTGCATAAGTTGCAAGATAAAGTTCAAATAATAAAGAATATGTTGTTATTAGATGTAAACAACAGTTGGAAAAATGGTTACTTAATCCCTTACTGAGATGACATGTAGCTTGATAAAAGAATAATATGGTTTGACTTGAGCCATCATAAATCAGATAACAAGAAGGTTTGTACATATATAATATTCTTATGCACAATAATTAGCTGGTGAAATGATCTATGACACATATAATGCAAGGATCAATATATGTGTTATGGATCATTTCACCTAGGGATCAATTTTATTATCTTATCCTGATTTAAAATCACAGGAGCATGATGCTGGTGATATCCTCAATTTTTTAAGTATTTACTAAACATAATTTAAATGAAAAATGAGTTTTGTTTGAAATTCAATTTTAATTAATCCTAAAACTTTAAATGTTAATTAAATTAAGCAAATTTGAAAAATTAGTTTAATTTTTCAAATAAAAAAGTAATACAAAATATTTACCATTAGCTTATAATAATGTAGCAATACTGGATCTAAATACCCAGTTCTTATGTCACCAAAGAAATTAGTGTTTTATAATTTATATTTGTGATTGTAAATTTTCATAAGTCAGAGTCATATGATAAACAAAAATATTCACTTTCATATGCTAATTCAAAATGTATCAAAGTATTTTATTCAAAATTTACAATTTTAAGGTTTAATATTTATAGTTATAACTATATTTTTTCAAAAAGTAAAAGTAGAATAATCAAATTTGCACTACATAATCATAGTGAATATAACATATTTTAAATTTCAATTAATAATAAATTATTTTACACACATTTAACATAAATAAATAAAAGATTTTTTGACAGTAAATAAGTTAAAACGTTTAATATTATTATATTTTAAAAAAAAGAAAACTTACCATGTAGCAACTGGTTCTGGTTGCTCTTCAATTTTTACATTTAAGCGCAATGTACCTCCTTCCTCAGCTTCAGAATCTTGTAAAGATTTCATAAACTGTGGAGCAGCTGAAAATTTACAAATTATTTTATTATTCAGAACACTTTTAAAATTTTTTAAAATAATGTGATTTTATGATTAATAAATATAAGTATTGATAAGGGGCTGCACCAACTAAGGCTTATTAATGCTTAATAGCTTTATTTTACTGTATTTTTAATCACACTATGATTCAAATTCAGTTTCATCATATACCATATAAATAAGAGTTATCCTGTTCAAGCAGATTTTATCATGAAAATCATTAAAACAAATAAATTACAAAGATTATTTTTAGAAATATATTTTTGTAAGCATTACATTATACATTTCTTTCATTAGAGAAAAATTATTAAATAACTGCAAAAGAAATATAAGCTAAAAATTCTTCTGTTTTTTCATACCAACAGCTCTACTAAAAACATTCATTAGTGTAATCAAATGTAATATAAAGAATTAAAAATTTTTCCATCTAAAATAATTTTTTCATAAAATGATATAATCAAAAATTCAGGGAACTAATATTCATACATATCTGAGGATCATTTCATAAATTTTTTTTCAGATCTCAGAAATCCAGATTAAATTGTCACAGTGAGCTATATCATAATGTTTAAATTCCAATATGTTTCAATTTTATACTAATGGTAATCATGAAAAAAAAAAAAAAAAACTGTTTCAGATATTTCATATTGTAAATAAAACATAATTGTGTAAAATGTTATCTTCTATAAGGTTTTTAAATAATACAGTAAAATAAAAAATTGAATATTTATACATTTTTACATTTATACATTACACATTTTTTATTTATACAACAGAAATATCTATCATAAATGTGCATTAAAATAAGTGTTAAAGAGTTTTGAAGCTAATTGGCATTAATATTTGGTTTGCTTTAAAACAGTAGATTTGAAGTAAGTAGCAAATAATGTAAAAAAAGAAACAAAAATACTTCTCATAGTAATGAAATTCAAAGAAAGCATTCTTTTTAAGATATTAAGATCCATTTTGTATTCAATTTGGCAACAAAATTTATTTTTGTTTAGATTATTAAATCAGATACACAAAAATGAAATTTTAGAAAGGAAATTAAAGAATGTTTAAAAAATCATAAGAAAAATTTAAAAATAAAAAAAGCAACTATAATTGTTTAAATTAAAAAACCTGTATTTTCTACACAATAATTTTGAAATACATTAATAGTTTGCCCACTAATAAAATAATTTAAATTTAATAAAAGATCAGTTTAAACAAATGTTTTATTTCATAAATCGTTTTGTTTACTTTACATATTACAAAATCAAAATCTATTTTCTTCTAAATCTGCATTCACAACTGAAATTAGTTAATGGGTTGTACAAAACATGTCAAAGAAAATATTCATTGTTTTTGGAATGGATTTTCTTGAAACAATTTCTCCTAAATTATTTTGAAAAAAATGAAACTTTAAGAAAATATATTTTTAAAAGACAAACTTTGTTTTTCTATATACAAAGTATTTCAAATATTCCAGAGGGTTGGCATTTTGTTTCAGTGAAAAAATTTACTATAGGGATAAAATTCCTGTTACAACACTATTACACAAGAATTTTAAAAATTAAACCTTTAAAATTTGGAATGCTACTTTTAAAAATTGTTTTTAAATACAATAGGAAACCAAATAAATACTAGTTTTAAATTTTCAAAAATTAAACCTATCAAATAATCTTAATATTAGACATTTTTTTAATTAAGTCATAAAAAGAAAACCAACTTATAAATTATTACAAAAATATCTGAAAATTAAGAGTAATATTATAGCATGAAGTTAAATTTTTTATTTAACTGATAAAACCTAAAAAAAACCCCTTTAGATTTTTTATATTTCTCAGCTTATAACACAATAATGTTTTAACGATAACAAGCTGTAACTTCCAAAGTTATAACATCACAATGCTCTATAGCATATATGTAAATAATTTATTTAATTAATTGTGGCGGAACTTATTTCAGATCTAATACTTACAGCATACTCGAAGTTTTCCATTGCATGTCTGAGATCCTAGAGTATTAGAAATAGTACAGCCATATTTCCCACCATCTTCCTTGCTGACATTATGAATTACTAGAGTAAGAGATGCACCATCCTCTTCTACTTTTAGTTCTGTGTGACTGTTATCAATAGATAATTCTGCACTATTAAATGTCCTAAAGAAAAATTGACAGATATTCTTGAATATTAACAAAAAACACTCAATTTCTACAAAGTAATTATAAAATAAATTGAGTATTAAAAATCTGTTAAATGTTAATATTATAATATAAAAATATTTTAATATTTTTATTTTAATTCAGCAAAAATCTGCTGAATATAATGCTTTACAATTTAAAATTACTTTATCATTATATAATTGTCATTTTATCACAAATTTCTTCAACCAAATAAATATCAATATTGCTTCAAGAAATTATATGACTAAAAAAAATAAATAAAAGATTATTTTTAACACTAAAAAAAATAAATATACAATGTTAAAATTGATATTTTTACTATAAAACTATTTAGTATTCACAATGCTAAATAGCTTTATAATAAACTATATAATAATAAATTATGTAATAATATTTAATATTTCAGTATTAATTATCTTTTATTTACATTTTATTTAAATAGAATATTATTTTATCAGGTTAACATTTAATTCAATCAGTTTAAAAAATTAGAAATTTCAATGGAAAATAGTTTTTTTATTTCCTCCAATATAAAAATTCTACCCATGTAAAATAAAACCAATTTTATTATGGTTTAATATAAAGCATTTTATCAAATGTACCGTCTATTAATAAGATAATGTCATTTTTTATATAAATTATATTGATAGTAAAGGATAATATTACCATTTCGCAGTAGGAAGAGGCTTTCCAGTGAATTTTACAGTGAAATTGGCTGTCTCACCTTCTTTCACATCAATATCCTTAAGTTTTTGTGTAAATTATGCTGAACTAGTAGCTTCTATTAAATAATTGAATTTGTTAGAAAATGGATGTATGTTATTAAAATTAAAGTAATAAAATCTTTTCCATTTGTTTTGGGACATTTTAGTTTATATTATTCAGATAATAATACATACATACAAACATCTTTTAGACACTTTTTATAAACTTATAGAGGTGGCTAAACTAGTTCTTAAAATTGAAAGTTTGTAAAATAGAAAATAAAATTTTAAAACTAATTTTTTCCAAATTGTCTTCTCTTTATTAAAAAAAAATGTTATTAGAACAACATATTTCATACTGTATAAGAAACATATGCAGTATCATTCATACTCAAAAATTATTCTTACTTTCATTTTATTGATGAAAAATCAATCAGAATAATCATTTATTATTATTTTCAAAACTGCTTTTTTAAAAACCCATTTTTTCCAATGCAAGAAAGCATTTGAAATTTTTCCAAAAAAAAAAAAAAAAAAAAAAGAAAGAAAGAAAAGAAACGTATTCTATTCTTGTTGGACATTCACCACATACTTTTGCAGATAGTTGCACAAAATTATTTTCTTTTTGTTTCATATTTGAAAATTCTTTTTCAATTTCATTCATTATTTTCTCAGCAATTTAATCATACATTTCACATACAATTTATATCTGAGCTCAAATTCAAAACTCATGAAAAGAAATTTCAGGAAGCCGTGGATTCCTTTGTCGAAATTCATGGATGAGCAAGTTAACTTCACTTTAAAGTCTTTAAGTAAACATTTTTGGCTTTTTTCAATTACAGTGATTTGGTTTATAGTTCTAAGGCTATATTCATTTTGCATATGAGGGCTAACTGGAACAAGGCCTATAGTTTAAAATGGATTCTGAACTACTATAAATATTCATGCCAAGGTAGAATTTGATACCACATACTGATGAACCAAAGACAGAGCGCTAACTATATGGCAGGCAGATCAGCCTTCTGTTACAGTTTTTTTCCCCCTTAATAAAACACATATGTCATTGTAAGCCAGATATTGTTATTTTCTATAACATTAATCCAGGCATAGATAAGTGCAATTATCGGTATTTTAAAGCGATTCCATCCTTTGATCATTACTTATGTAGAATAGCGCTTGATTAGCTCAACAACATAAAATATATATTTTTACATACACTTTTTCAGAATTTCTCCTACAGATATTTTAATAATTAATAAAGGAAATAACTGCTATAAAAATTAAGTTATATTTTCTTAAAGTGTCTATATTTAATGTAAATAATCTCATATAAATTCATCAAAAGCTATTTTATTGTAAAATTCTGCTATTTTATTTCCAATTAATGTCATCCCTCTTTATATTTCTAGCAAATTTTTTTACTGTTGTTAAAAATCTTAATAGAAGATTTGTTTGGAAAATTAAAGAAATAGTCACATCTAAGCAACTTTACAATAAATTAAATAGTTAAGAAATTTAGCTTATAAATTTTCTTTCTCATCTGGATTATGAAAGTGATGAGATTGCTTACATTTAACATTCAAACAAACATTTATTTATATATGTAAAAGACACACAGGTGCGCAAAACTAAAGCAACAATGTAAGCTTTAAGTAGATTGCCATGAAATTGCATAAAAGGAGTTCTTGCAATCAGTGCAATGAACACGTAATTCAGTAGAAAGGTCATGTGTATGCAAAACGTGTGCGGTTGGTGCGCACAGTTCAAGCCTTCAATAAAAGGAAGGATGGAGGAGCAATTAAAAACTTTCAATTCAAGGGCAAGTGAGTGACTCCGTGAAATATGGCTAGAAGAAATCGCCTGGACGACTGATCAGAAGAGTGATTGGAGAAGAGGCATAGTGTGACCAGTGTAGCTGAAGATTTTAAAATCAACCAAAGTGTCATTTCTCAGACTTGGAAAGCCTTCAGAGCCTCAGGTACAGCTGTTCAAAAGGCTGGTGGTGGCCACCCCAGTAAAACAACTGCAGTAGATGATCGCTATATCGTCCTGCAGGGTAAAAAAAACAAGAAACCAGTCAGCAAGCGCCATTGCTCAGCAAATGTGTACAGCCACGGGGCACAAGTGTCACGGTTTACTGTGGCCAGAAGCCTTCATGCAGTAAGGGGAAGGCATATCCCATACTAAGGAACATCTATTTATTATTGTTCCTCTTGGACAGATGATTTTGTGCAGGGATCCTGTGCGTTCAATAAGGCCTATTTTTGTTCACTCCATACTGCATGCATTGTATTTGCAATGCATACAGTATGGAGTAATGCATAAATGTATGGAAAAATGCATACAGTATGGAGTTTCACTCCATACTATATGCATTTTTGTGCAACCATGCTTTCATCATCCTTTAAGTACAAAATGATGTGTCTCATGTCTGAATTTCATGTCCCTCAGATGATTTCTCGTGGAGGTAAAGCAGAAAAATCACCTGTTGCTTAATTTTTGCACACCAGTGTATATTTGTTATAATTGCACAACTAAGATGAAACATAAAATAACAATGAATTCTAAGCCTGTAAAATTTTTAAACCACAAACAAGCACAAGTTCTATCCTCTGGTTGGTAGGGGAAACTGTAGCTGTTGCTATTTTTATTCCTAATACTGATTTAAAAGTGCACTATTTATATTTCTAATATATAGCACAAACATTTTTAATTGTAATTGTAAAATATGAAGAAAATTCATTGTGTTTTACACACACATGCCTCAAATAAACATACATTTTAATTTCAATTGAAATTACACTACAAACATGTGGTTGATTGAAATTATTATCAGCTTATTACACAGTCAATAATTTATAAATTTCTTATTTCCTTAAAAATATATTTCCAATTGCTTAATCTGTTTAGAGTGAAGTTCTTCAGCTTTTAATTAATAGAACAAATAGAATTCAAAATAAATGAGATTCATTATTTATATTTATTTCATACTCTTGTAAATTAATTAA
This sequence comes from Latrodectus geometricus, assembly GCA_026290005.1. NCBI lineage: Eukaryota > Metazoa > Arthropoda > Arachnida > Araneae > Theridiidae > Latrodectus > Latrodectus geometricus. The sequence continues at coordinate 15,940 of JAPDSC010022821.1, forward strand.
TACTGATTGAAAACTTCTTTTCTTCATTGAATCCTAAACTTAGCTTGATTACATTAAATAAAATTTACAACTAGTAAGGATTTTTGATATTTAATATTCTTTTGTAAACCACATTTATAATGGCACAAATATTTGCTAGAGCCCCAATTGTTATAATAAGCTTTATAAATAAAAAATCTAAATTTGACAATCAGAGTAAATAGTTAAAAAAATAACAAATAATGATTTACTTTAGAAGGTAATTCAGTCGAATTTAAAAAATAAATTCAACTAAAAGTAAACTCATCTTTTAAATATTCTCATTACTATAAGAAAATATAAGTTACCAGACACTGTTAACTTGGTAGTTGTTGTTTCTGACCCTTCAGAGTTTGTAATTGTACAAGAATATTTCCCAGCATCGTCCAACCATCTATAAAAATTTTAAAAATTTAAATTATATACTAAAAAATATAAATCTATTATCAACAAAAATAAATTCAAAATTAAATATAAGTTTGTAAAATTAAAATTAGAAAAAGTAAAATTAGGATAAAGATTAAATATCAAAAATAAACAAATTATATTATATGCCATTGTGCATTTAATAAATATAAAATTTGTTTTGTATAAAACAATAATATGTATAAAATAATAAAATAATAAAAAATACTATACTACAACTAATTTTGAAATGATATATTAGCACTGCATAAGGAAATATTATTTAAGAAATTTCAAAGGTTTGCAAGCCAGAAATCAGCAAGAAATGTTAATAAGAAAAATTGAACTAATACCATTAAAATAAAGCTCATAAATTAAAAATGGTAATTTCATATACAATTTTAAATATGCAATAAATATAAAAGAAAAAAAATAATGTATTAATAAAATATAAAATCGA
>JAPDSC010022828.1:0-40495 GCA_026290005.1 Latrodectus geometricus
TTTTTTTATAAATTTTAATATCTAAATTTTTGAGTATTTGTCGATGCACAACATTAATCTTTGGATTTAAATTCTATTACTAAACATGAAATTTAAATCAAATGATTAAGTATTGCTTTATCACGTAAATAATTCACATTATTTAGAATTAATTAGATCATTTAGGAGTTAGAGGATACAGCAATTAATGGAAGAAGGAGTATTAATATATTTTAGTTATTGTAATGAATACATCATTTTATTTACTTGAAAGCCAATACATAAAAGGTAAACAGTTTAAAACGGACTCAGAGCCGAATGGACTATGCCAAGGTGAATGTCATATTCATAAATTGCAAAACCCCAGATGAAAGTTAAACATTTATCCAAAAATTTTTATGAGAAAAAGAGAATGCATTTAACTGTGTAAAATACTTCAAATAATAAATATTTTTAAAAGTTTTTACACTAAGATAATTGGTCAGACGTCTACGGAATTCCCTACAGAGTGTCTGTCTGTAAATTATATTATTTTAAAAATAGCTCTTTGTTAGTGAATATTTTTCCTTTATTTTAAGTGAAAAATTTAAGTAGCTTTTGAAATAAATCTTTCTTATAAATAAATTATAAGCGTCACATTTCTTTCAGAATACAAATATTCTTTCATTCACGTAACGTTAGGAAGTATATATACTTGGCATTTTCTTAAAAAAAAAAGTTATGTCATAATCCATAATGTACATTAAAATACCTACTTCAAATATTTTTTATCCAGATAAAATTTTCCGCTTGAATCTCTCTCACCTGTTTTGGCATTTCGCATTTAAGTACACTTTGTCCCTCTCATGAAAGCGTGAAGCATAAAAAATCCCTTTTGAGAGGGATATATTTTCTGTTTACAACACCGGAACAAATCTCAGGAGTACAAGTAATGCATCACTTTTGATACCCAAAGTGATCTATTTAGCAAAGCTCAGGGCGAAATCGGGAAAAAATATTTCAATTTTTTTTTTAGATTTTCTTTTTCCATTTCTTCATTTTTTAAAGACTTTAAGGCTTGTTATTAAACTTCTTTAACATTTTCTATTATCCAAAGACTTATTTTTCTTTTTTTTATGACCAGAACTTTATTCTTTTTTATAACTTTTGTCTTTTATGTAAACAAAAAAATAACAATAAAAATTTCCAAAAACACTGCATCAAATTTAAAGCATCAGTAGACTTACACCACCAATGTTCCGAAAATCAACATAATTTGTTTTACAATATTTTTTGCGTGTACTTAAGTGAAAATAGAATGTAAATTAAAACTACAATGTTTCAGCTGATTCAGAAAAGAGTTACTTAATATTTCCCAACAATTACAGATTTTTTGGCTTAAATTTAAATTTCTCAGAATTAAAAATAGAGCCTACTGCAATTTATGGAAATCACACATAATTTTGTACAAAACTATTCTCAATAATTTACTAGCTACGATCGCACTTATTGATAGGAAATATAACTAGTTAGATCCAACAATTTTTAAATAATTTCAGATATTTATCGGATTTTTATTTTGAATAGACACATTTGCTGAAGACCTAACTTGAAAATTCTATCATATTCCAATCTTACAATCTATATGAATATTCAAATTAGGGAATTATCTCTTGTAAAGGATACAATTCCAGTAAGTATTCTAATCAATTGAGTATAATCAGTTAGTACCAATTAAAAATATATATAAATTTGATTACCTATTATGATGTCAAATATTCACTTGCATTATTCAGATATAGAAACCTCTATGTTTGATATTTCATTTATCTAAGAGAGCTTATCATAGTCATAATAACTGCTTAGTTGTTTTAATTAGGATTGTTAAAATACGTCAATAAATATTTGTATAAAGATATATTCAAATACAAACTGGGTTTTAGTACTTTGTATATTAAAATGAAAAATGTGTAATTCATCTATGATACGTCAGCATAAATATTTCAAACTTCTGTGTAGTTATATATATTTAAACTAATCCCATAAGTCGGAACAAGATTCAGTAAATTATGTTCTTAAAATTAATACAAATTTATATATTTGTTCAATATTATCAGAATGTAATTTCTGCATTAACGTGTCACAAAAATTTTACACATACAATGGCTCTCAAAAGTGTTCGTACACTTTAAAATTTTCTAGAAAAGCGCTGTGGACCGGAATTCAATTTGAATATAAAGCCAATATTTTTTACATGTCTCTCCTCCATATTATTCTGAATTAAACTAAACATTTTAATATTCACTTATTTTATTTATAAAAAATTGAAAATGCAAGGAATCGCAGATAAAACACGACACAAAAGTTAGGATATACCGAAAAGTTTTCCTTATATTCCTTAACTAAAATAACTTCAGACACTTTTTATTTTTTTCATTTTTGATACGTTTAAAAAAACATCTGACTTCATTCTTTGCTGTCTTAATCCGTAATACTTTAAATAATATTTAAAAATGTTACACAGACCTAAGGAAACGACGAAAATCATACGAAAACTGATAATTTTTCATCATAAGGGTAGAAAATCCATCCAGGTTATCACTAAATTGATAAATTTACCCTGTTCTACAGTTCAGTATGTGATAAAATAGTTTAAAGCAGAAAATCTGATCGAAAAGATGGCGAGAAGTAGTTGCTCGCCAAAGTTAACTATATATGATCAGAAATTTATAGTTAGAAAATTTGTGAAATATTCACGTTTAAGTGTTGTAAAAATTTCTATAGTGTTCACTGAAAAACTTTCTACTTCAATTTCACCTGAAACTTTTCGATGAGTTCTTAGATCAGCTGGATTAAATAGGCGCTCTGCTTGAAGAAAATTTTTTGCAAGTGCAAAAGATAGAAACTTTCCTTCCCAAAATTAATGACAAATAAGCCAGAAGTGTATTGGAATTATATCTTATTTGCAGATGAAAGCAAATTTACCAATTTTGGTTCCGATAAGTGTATAATAGTATGAAGAAGAAAAAATGAAGGATTTAATCCCAAGATCTTGGTTGGAGCACTAAAATATGGTGGTGGAGATGTCTTTGTATGGGGGAGGGGTGTAAGTCAGCATCAGGATTAGGTAGTTTGGTATTTATTGAAAACATAATGAACCATGCTCTTTATTTAAATATTTTAAGAGATTATTTAAAATATTTCAACCAAAACTTGAGTATTGGAAACTACATTATTTTTTATCAAGATAACGACCAACACACAGACCTCAACGTTCGATTTTGGTGCCTCTATAATTGTCCACAAGTTCTGAAAACACCACCTCAGTCACTATACTTAAACCCTATAAAAACATTTGGAGAGAACTAGAGGATAGAGCACGAAGGCACGACATATACTAATTCGAAAACCGAACTAAAAACTGTATTGATGGAAGAATAGAGGCGTATTGATGCGGATATTGCAAATAAAAAACTGATAAACTCAATGCCCAGACGCCTGAAAGCTATTGCAAATGCTGCAGGATATCCTACAAAATACTAAGTGGCAGATATACTGCAATATTTATTAATACACTAAAATTTCTTTGTAGTTTTAAAATATGAATTCGTTTAAATTTCTTTGAATCAAAATTTTGAAATCTCTTCAAATTTCGTTGAAGATTTCTGTGTGGTAGTGTTTCTGTTACTTTTTGACTTTTGATTTTTCAAAAAACAAAGTTTTACCCTGTTCATTAAATATTTTATGTAATTTTTCCAAGAGATATCTATAGATATTATTAGAAAATTCTCACTTTCAGATATTAATTTTTATTAATGAATAAAGCAATATTTCGCTGAAACTCGTGAGTGTAACACTTTTGGTAGCCACTGTATCTTGGCAATTTTTTGACAAGAAGTCCTAACGTAGCTTCTGTGAAGTGAGGTAAGATTATACCACTTGTCCCCGCCTTCTTCTGAAATTTTAGTCCTGGTAATAAGGGATATTTATTACTTTAACACATAAGTGTTGAGTGTTAAATATACCAGTGTTAATTAATTCAAATTAAAATAATTTAATGTAATTAATAGGCAACATGTCAATATTTTGTGGAAATTGTAAAAATATTCAATTTTTCATAATCTTTTTCCATAGGATATTTCAATTTCATTTTTTAAAATATATTTAAATAAAAAAGGTAAATAAAAATATGAATATATTATTAGAATATTTATTAGAATTAGAACAAAACTATTAAAATTAATTGATTTATTAAAATATAGTAATGAAAATATTTCCCTCGTAATTTTAAAATGTAGAGTATTGTTTATGTAAAGTTCCTTTACCATGTGTTATCTTTTATTTTAGTACATTTCAAGCGATGAAACACAAAACTTTCCCTCATTATAAACTTAAACTAGCAAATATTAAAACATTAGTTACTGCCTTCAAAAGATTAACCCATTCTTATTGAAAGGTAAGTTTTCTATAACAAAAATCAATATGCTTAGCGATAACAAAAAATATTCCTAACGGGATAATATAAACAATGTCTCTGATTTCACTGTTTTCCCCGAAGAAGCAGATGAATTCTTCTTTGTCTTTCGCCAAGCGCCTAACTTACCCAGCACTGATCATAATATAGGCAGCCAGATCTAAATGAATTTGGCGCTGAGATACGACGGCTTTTACGAGCTTCCATATTGCAATATGTAAGAGAATGGCTCCTTGTTATAAGGATTTTATTAAGTTGGCTATTTCCGAAGATTTTTCCTTCACTGGCCAAAAAGTCAACCTTTGTTTCTCGAAAAGCATATTCAATAAAAATTAGAAGGAAATTTTGGTATGATTTATTTATCGGAAGTTTTTTAATTTCGAAACCAAATGTCTAGTATTTGAGACTTAGTATTAGGAGAATCTATAATTCGTTAGCTTAATTACTCTGTCTTTATATGAAGAAACATGATTTATATGAAAGAAAAAGAAAGTAATATGTATATGATGTAACAATGGCTTCAAAGTAAATCTTTAGAAATACCAATTTTTTAATATCATTCGATATTATTATTCATTTATCAAATAAATTAAGACAAATATATTATTAAAATTTCATCTAAAATTAAACAGTTATTAATTATTAATTAATTTATCCATATATATTTATGAAAGTATTTTCAACGACATTTAAAATTAGAGCATTATTTGTGTAACGTGTTCTCTCATTTACCATGCATTGCATGTTTGGTATGTAAAACTATTTCAAGTTTTTCAAAATTGTTTCATAAGGCAATCAATATCTAAGTTATTGATATCAGATTTTATATTTCAACTAACTTGACTTAATTATTTATGAAGCTAAAATCTATTTGGATTCTGTAAAAGAAAGGAAATTTCTTCTCGAAGTTTACACTTGGTAATTCAGTAAAGTGGATTTGTACTGCTTAGAAAGACTCAGTATTCTTCCTGTAAATGATTATACTAATCATAGAATTTGCTTGAGAATTATAAGATGGCAATTAAAGGAAAAAATCTACTTCGTCTAAAGTGAATTTTTAGAGTTATGAGAACGGAGCTTAAATTCTTAAGTCACAAAATTGCATTTAAGGGTAGATAAAACTAACGATTCTAATAGACTCATAAATGTTATTCATTTGTCAAATAAACATAAGAACTTATAATTTTGAAAACATTCGCAATTTTTTTGTTTATCGATAAAAATAGGAAGATAGTGTGAAACATAATGAAGTTGACTGAAAAAAATTTAATAGCTTGATTAGAAAAAAATTATACGCATATTTAAATTTACATAAAGAATATCATGCCTTATATCGAAGTTAAATTATTACTAACAAAATTTTTTTCAAATTGATACTTGAAATTTTATTATGTGTTTTTTTTTTTTTTTTTTTTTTTTTTTTTTTTTTTTTTTTAATATTTTTATCAATAGAAAGTTTTGTAAACGAGTACCAAAGGGTAAGAAATTGCCTAGAATTACAAGAAAATTACTATCCTATTCCAGAAAGATATATGGAAAACGCTTTTAAGAAGTCTAGTTTATTTAATAGAAAGTTTATAAGATTATTTAAATGAAAAGAAGCAAAACTTCTTATTTCATGTTAGAATCAACAGAAGTTTTCCTTGAATGTTATAATTTGATTTGGTGTAATATTGATGATTTAAAACCAACTCAATTGATTAATTATTCACTTGCCTGCAGCTTAAAATTATTTCGGTCTACAAATAGAAAGAAATGAAATTATATTAAAACAAAAAATTAATATTATAATAAAAGCTAATGAGTCAATTAAGAAGTAACTCAAAGTTTGGATTGAACAGATGAATAGAAATAAAAATAAAACTCATAAGCATATTATTTTCTGTTTTAAAACATTTAACTCAATACTTTTACAAACTTCTTCAAATTTATAGCCTTGTTGTTAAATTTAATTCCTAAAATTTATTTTCCATATATTGCTTCGGCACTTTTAATCAGCAAAAAAAAGTCATTTAAGTTATGAAAATACTTACTTGAACATTATTATACCTTCGAAATTTTGATTCATTGACAACAAAATAAGTACTTAAACTAGAATTTATGATTCCCTTTCTTCCAGAAAAATAAATAAATATACAAAAAGTCATGAATAGTAATTACTCCCTAGAGAAAGAACATTTTATTTCTCAAAAACTCATGAAGATACCAGTAATTGTTCTCAGGAAACGACGTCACCAGCCTGGTCCCCTTTTAATCAGATGAAGCGACAAAATTCCACCGCTTGCATTTTGTCCCCTCATGAATAATGGAACCCAATGTTAAAATCCCTTATCTCCAATTACCATTTAGGATTCCAGCATTTAGAAAAGCTGATAAAGCCCCTCCGCTAAACATTTCGGAGAACGAAGTCGGAGATATTATTTTAAATGGAACAAACGCGCTGAGTAGATATTGTTATGAACTTGGGTAAAGCTTAAATATCCAGAACTAGTGTCGTTTCCCATAGGCGCTACGGTGACATTTATTTTTCAGAACTGGATAATCCTCTTATTTAGTCTTCTTAATACACTCCTAGGGGTATTAAATGATCAAAATCTTAAGCTTCTAATAGGTCTTCATCATCCAAAAGCTAATTGCTTGAGCAACTTCTCGCTGTAACACAGTAATAACAGGGTATGATTACCATTTACAAGTCAGTAAGAGCTGAAATTAAAGAGATAATAAGTAGTTCTGAAATATAATCCTGGAACAATGATTGGATTTACTTTTCCACTGAGAAAAAGATTCATTATGCTTAGAGCATTATGCTTGAATAGCATGTCACTTTTTTATTTCTAAATTCAAATCGAATAGTTACATTAATTTGGAGAATTAATGAAGCAAAATAGATTTATTTATTAAGGATTAGTTAAGTAATTTCGTTCCTGAAACTCAGAAAAATCTGTTCTCTAAATAGAATTTAATTTACGATTATGCAGATTTTTCAAGAATATTTGATTTACTATTTTGCAATTTCTGTTAGAAATTCATGTTTAATGTAAGCAGTAAAACTTATTCAATAAGTTGTATGAATCAAAGGAAATTTATATAATATTTATACTCTTTTTTCATTCTAATATAAATAATATTTATTTTAAAATGAAAGAAAAAGAATTCAATGAATTTAGAGCCTAATATATAATATTTAAAAAATAAAATTATCAAATATGAAGGCACCTTTCTAGCTAGAATTCATGCATTTATTTATTATTATTTTTTATATTCTGTATATTTACACTTTTTAAAGTGAAAATAAATATTTGATTATTTGTATGCACTAGTTTTCAAAAACTATTCTGATTAAAGATCACTGTATTTTATTCTTGTATTTACTTTGACCTTCAGTATAAATGAAATGAGGGGATGACGCTTCAAGTGTCACCTCTATATTTAAAGTTGTCTAATAATATGAGAGTAGAATTAAATAATCATAAATATACTAGTTAAATTTAGTTTTAAATAAGCCAATTTTTAATAGCACAAAATATGACAGCAATTTTTGTTTCCAACATCATTTCAAATTATCATAAAAATTATGAAAACTTAAAATAATTTTCAAAAGATGTAAGAATTTCTTCAAGGTATATTTTTTAATTATTTTGTATTATTTGAAGAAGAATACAATACCTATCATTTCATTACCTTTTGTTAAAATCTTATCAAATCAGAAAATTTAAGAAATAACCAGTTAATATCATTCATATTTTCCAGCTAAATATTCAAAGCGCAAGTTATGTATAACAGATCTGCCGTTTTAAAGCATTTCTTGTTCAATGATTTTGTTTTATATTTGCATTGTTCATAAGCAATCTCTCACTCTATATATGTGCCCATACAGAGTACATGCAAACATTGAAGATCATTTATTTCAAATGCTTAGAATGTTTGTGTGCTTGAACATTATTGGAAAAGAGAAATAGGGTAAAATAATTTAATATGCAGACATCATTGTTGCAATTAACTTGCAACATTTGTCTTAATTATTGGACAAATCTAAAATATGTACCTACGTGCTCTTTATTTCCCTTTATTTTTCTTTAAACATTTATTCTTCCTAAGTATTTCCCATTTATACTTGACTTCAATCAATCTAACATTCTTGTGGGAGGATATCAGATATATTAAATTTGGGAAATTTATGAAACACCATTTTACATAACTTAAATCAAGAAAAGTTACAGACAGTTTTTTTTTTTTTTACATTTTACCACGATATTTGTAATGGGCTATTTGCATTGGTTTGAATACGTTCTTCATCATCATGCTTTCATGCTTTATAAATTGGAACATTGTTCAAATGAAGAAATATATTTCTGAATTAATATCCATCTCGTCAGTCTTACTCGCCATATTAATGAATGAATTCAATGAACGCTTTATTAGTGCAAAATTTCTATGCTGATTCAGCTTGGAATTCACTGATTATAGATTAGAAGAATAGTATCATTATATTTGATGAATATTTAAACCTTAAAGAATTGATATTTGGAAATAAAGTACTGAAAATATCGAAAAATTTAATTGTATTTGTAAATAATTGCTGGAAAAAATATTCTCCATTTATTTAGTATAAAATATGTTTTGATTTGAAGGCAATTTTATGAATATTATGATTATATTATAATATATATTATATTCATATATTTTTCAATATACGAATATTAATTCTGAGAATAATTTAATAGATCGCTAACACTTAAAAAACCTATAAATGTGACTTATTTATTATCAGTCCTACTATTCAGTGATAAAATTAATTCTGTATATTTTTATAAAATAAGCTTCAAACCCATATAAAAATCAAAGTCATCATACACCAAAACATTGATAAATAGTTGTTTTTAAATGATGTTTTTAACTTTCAATTGAACTTTCCATTATATACTAATTGCTTCAAATTTAAAAATCAACCATGTCAACTTTAATGAAAATATGTAACATTTTAAAATATGTAACACAACAAATTAACTTTGAGTGAAAATTGGATGGCTGGAATATATCATAGTGAGAAGCAACTTTTGTCTTCACCCATTAATGTCTGATAAATTGCGGCCCTGATAATGGGAAAAAGTCTCTGAAGAAGATGCAGCTGAGCCTCTCTCCTTAAGTTCTTCTGACAGTCACAGTTAAGGTGACAACAAAAGGCATCGTCGATTATGGATCCTTTCCCAGGGCTCCAAAATGAAGAGGAACGCCGATACTTAACCCTTAATTACTCTCTTTGGTCGATGTAATCTCGCTTCCTATCAATTTTTAGCTCGTAATGTTGTGCCATCCCCCCATCACCTCGTTAACGAGCATTCTATTACCTTACCTGGTTATTAAACGTATCCATCTATACGTGATTTCGTACTTAAACCCCTCTCTGTCTTTATCGTGGCATCGGTTATTGATTCGTGGCCAATCGAGTGGAAGTGTGGTTTGTAGAATTTAATATGATAGAAATGTGCTTAGAGCGTTCTGTGAGTTGATGTTAAACTCGATAATTATCATGATTTTGTGGTGGTTGCTTAACCACACAACTCACGCTTGTAAAATGTGCTTATAGGTGATGCATCTATTGTCTATATCATCTTAATTACTTTATTTCAAACTTGAAAGGAAAGAGATACATAATCATTAATGTCCATTATATTAAATCAAATAATTTTTATAACTTTGCTATTTATTATTTTTCATTATCATTGCTTATCCTGCTAACTGAATTTAGAATATATAATTGTTTTTTACCTAAAATTTACACATTCAAAATTTTAGTCTCTTAAATTTTTATATTTAATTACATTAAGTTTAGAGGATTTCAGGTGCAATTCTCTGCAAGACTAATTTTCATGCATAACACGTATTTATTTCATAGTGGTCCTTCTTTTACTAAAACTGTAAATTGTAACATAATTTGGCAATCAGAACACAAGACTACCTGGATAGATATCAATGCAACCATTTTATCATAAAACAAAATTGCGAGGTAATTTTCCTCGTTATTTTATATCTTATAAACTAAAGAGGACATTAAAAATTTACTTAACTTGAGTAAATATAATTTTAAATAATATGTCATCAAAATATACTCACACATTTTCTATTTTTAAAATTCCATGAAAATCACACGCCTATTATGAATAATGTCAAGAATATATTTTATTTGACAGGAAATATTGATGTACCTAAAATATATAATAAAAATATTCATTCTAACATAATTGATTTAATACAATGAATTCAATAATGGCTTTTATTTAGAATCTGTTCCTTGTTGGAAAAAAACTTTTACTTGAATAATCGCAAGTTTTATACTTCTTTCTTGATCAGCATCATATTAGTAATCCTAATCCCAAAAAGTACTCTGTTACTTTCCTACGAGGACACATTAAGAGAATTTGCCATGCTTTTATAGGATTACAGTAAAAAATATTTTTCTCTATCTAGGAAATTTAGAAGAAAATGAAAGATTTCGAGGAGAATTTCGATGAAAATTATTAAGCTAAGAGCTTAATAATTTTCTTACTACAAAATGTATTAGTTTGGTAAACAGAAAGAAACTTCATTTCAGTTCTTTGCAGAATATGTTGTTTCATCAGCTTATTTCTTGAAACTAGTAAAATAATCACAAATTACTTCGTACAAAATATGGGATAAAATTAAATTAATCAATGTTTAATAGTTATATTTCTTAATATTTTTCACGGAAAATATTTATAATTAATATAATAACAGATTTTTTTTAATATTTATAGTTCCTTTATAATTTTCTTACAAGTTGGTTTATATATTGCATGAGATTGTTTCATTTATTTTTTTATTAATATTTGGGCATATTTGGTATAATTGTTTCCTTATATTTCCATGCATTTCTGTGTAACCGAATTTAATTTCATGAGAGACTTTTACAGTGGTTGTAATTTTTACCACAAAAGGAATTAGTTACCAACTGGAGATGTAATTTAACAATTAGCATCGTTAATGACGTTAATTAACTAATAAATTATCTGGCACCGATAATTAGTGATTTTAAATTTAATTTCGATTGTACATTCTACGGGTTTCTTAACGTTTGTCGTGACAACACAATATCAGTAATTATTGCTCTTTCAACCAAATTTCGACACCGAGTCAGTCGGATTGGAAAGGGAAGTGTTAAACATTTTAAGAAAACAATTAATATAATTAGCATATAAGCAACACTACGAAGCAGTTATAAACTACAACAGCAAATCTAACGTCATTGTTGATGATTGAACACATGCACATACTACACTGATGCATATTTTAGATCTATTAATATGCAAAAAACTTAGACACATTTTAAATTAAGATATGAAATAATGAGTTATTTTAAGTAACCGAGTAATTTCTGGGCATATATATTTTAGAGAGACAAATCATCGTGAGTGTTGATGTTATTTTTTTTTGTTTTGATTAGATTGCTTAACCATGTACTATATTTGCAAGTGTAAAAGTTCTTCACTGAGAAAGTTTACGATATTTTTAATGAAAGCTTTATTTTAAGGAAATTGCAATAACAAATAAAATTGATATAATTGAGCTAATACATTTACTAAATAAATTTTGCATTAGTTTTAATTTTCCAATTTTTTTTAATGCATGTAAATAGCACATAACATTTGACAGCATCGGCTGTAGTTTAAATTAATTTTTAAAAGAAGTTCTTCTTTATGAGTATTTAAACATATATTAAGAGTGATATAATTGAAATAATTCAAAACCGTATTTATCATCAATACATTTTTTAGTAAAAGTTAAAAAAAATATTACCACAGAATTTTACTTTTTGTAGTACTTAAATTTACTGAAAAATTTCCTATTTTTATTCTAATAAATAGTATTTTATTTCAAAGTTTTAAATATTTATTATATTGTTTATATTGACTGAAAATGTCCTTCAAATTAATAATTTTATCTAATTTATTTCGTTTGTGTGTAAAATATTACTACTAATGATTTTATTATAGTTATTTAGGATTTAAAAATTTGGCATGATTTATCACTTCACAAAATGTCTTTAAACAAGCTTTTGAATTTGTTTCTTTTATTTTGATAATAAAGTCCTAAAATTAACATAATATTAATATGTTTAAATGAGAAAAAACGTAATACATCTAATTAAGTAACTGTTTATTCTTAAGGAAAATATCAAAAATTTAATTTACAAGATATTCAATTAAAAAATATCTTTAAGATATTACATTATTTAATTTATTGTTGTTGTTGTTGATGTTGTCGTGTGCCAGCCAGGCTGGCAATATGGGGTGCGCTGCTCTACTTTTCCAATTGAACCATATTTGGTGTGGAGTCCGACTTCCTCAGTACACACATGCCATAGGTACCCGTTTATAGGGTAGGCAACCATTCACACACAAAAAAAGGACAAAGACAAGAAAGAGAGAGAGAGAAAGTACATCCATACCCGAGCCAGGATTCGAACCCAGGTCCCACCCATCAATTTAATTTATTAACATTCGTGTTTACATTTTAAACAAGTTTTTAGTCCAAACTATATATTTTATCCACATCATCCTTAACTTACACTTGCTGTTTTTGTACAAATAATTCGAGGGATTCTTAATTTCATGAATCTGTCAGCCTTTGTAATTTTATCAGCCTTTTAACATTGGTCAAGAAATTTGGAATTTTCATTCTGAATTCAACATTTTGAATTTCATTCTTTCGTTTCTATCTTAGTTCAATTAAGAACTTTCTAAACTAGTTAAATGTAAATGCTTGTCCAAAAATAGATGCAAAAGAAAGCAGAAAAATATATTCTATTTCAGCAAAAAGTAATGTACTAATTACAGCATGTTAAAAGAGTCAAACGAAATTTCTCGATATTAGTGAGTTGAAGTCCAGGAAAATACTGTACTAGTTTAAATATGAACCTCATTATTTTTTAGTAACGCAAAATTATTAGTATTTTAGTACAGTATCAAGGTTCTACTTAAAGTGTATCATTTTCAATTTTCTGATAGCCTGTTATATATAAAACTAGTACAGTACAAATACAGAACAAATTTATAACATAAACACAAAATCACAAATGTTAATTATCAGTATAGTTAATAATATTCAAAAGGAGAATAAAGGGATAGTTAAAAAATTATAATAATAAAGCACACAGTGTTGTTTTGTGTTTCTATCAAAATAATATATAAAAAATGTAATTCAAACTCATTAATATATTTTTTTTATAAAAAAATAACATATATTTGAAATAGTTCACTAAAATATAGATTAAAAAAATTGCTAAGGTAAAATGTTTCATGGCACAATTTTATCACTGCTCTTTGAACCAAAATCACCAGGTTTGCTTTTCGAAGAGCTTAATAAGCAAAATTTAACGAGGTGATTATTCCATCGAACAGAAGAGGAAGTTTAAATGTAAGGAAATATACTTCATTACTACATCGTTCTTTGGAAAAACAGTCTTTAACGAACAAGTATTACTTTTTGGATAACGACTCGATCGTTGCTAAGGTTTAAGTAACTATAAAAAAGATAACGGGAAAAAATAACGTCGTAACACAAAAGAAACTTGGTTTATTATTCTTGGTAATGGAGACTTAAACTTAAAAGAGGTTAAAGTGCTTATAGTTATCATTTTCACCCGAGGTGAAATCGCGTCTTTCAAATTTAGTTGGCTTTTATAATATTGGTTAATGTATATTCTTTATCAGATATTAAAAAAAATATTTTGCATGCAATTTTTTTTTTTTAATATTTTGATAGTTACTAATAAATGCTTTGAATTCCAAAGTGTTCTCATTTATATGTTGCACAGAATATACTAATTTTTATATAATATTCTTCAATACAGTTGCTGCGGAGATAGAAATGTATTATACTTCGCTTTCATGTTTGATAATTCCAGACCGTTTTGTAATCAGAAGTTTTAGCGCTTTCCTAACTGTAAAATTAGAAAATAAATCTAGGCCAGGAAGAGATCTTAAATTTGAAATAGACAATACATGAAATGAATACTAAAAACTAATTTTCATCATTATTTTCTTTCAAAAATAAAGAAGCAGGGAAGAAATTGTTTTGATCTATATTTTCCTCTCACAATATCATTCCTAAATATTCATTAAAATTTCGCCTTATAGTGCTGAAGAAAATTTCATTTCGTAGACGATATATATAAAAATAGGTGCATAATGCATTTCAAATATATTATTATAAAATATAACTCTGAAACCTATTAGAAACTAGTTGTAAGCCTCTGTTGTATATCTAAATAATAATATATCATATAAATGGAGATTATAAATATTCATTTTTATTTAAATTGTAAATGGAGTACAATTATTTATTAGTAATATTAGGTCAGTATGAAATATTATACACTGATGAAAAAATAATGATCTAAAGTCATTGGACATCTACAATTTCTAATTCGAAGTATATGCAAACTGTCCATTGAAATATCACCGTTGTCTGTTATAAATGACAAAATCCTTTATTTTCTTACTACTCTACAAGTAAAGCATCCATTTTGCAAGGTATGATAAACTGAGAAATATGAACCAAACCAAATCATTTATTCTTTCTCGTGAATTAATAACACATAACTCTGTTTAGATTGCGTAAATTTGAGAAGAAATTATGACATTCTTTTCAATTCATTAAAATATATCTAAATTTATTTGTAACATGAAATAAATAATATAATTTTTTTCTTTTAAATATAGATAAAAATTATTTTTTAATATTTGGGATCAATATGCTTATTTGGAGTCAAATCAAGTAGTCTATAGTTAATATTTTCCAATTTATATTCGTATTTAATTATTGCTATAAAAAATAAAGTTTTTATGAATAGAATTCATGTAATTATCTGTAAAATAAATATTTTTAAATCCAAATAAATTTTTTAAATGCTAAGTTGCTTTCATTCAGAATTCCAGAAATATCCAAATAAAATGTGAAATATTATTATGAATAAATAATATAAAACTACTTTCATAAAAATAGCGCATATGTATAAATGAAAATGTTCCAAAAATGTGCATGTCAGCAAAGTAAAGGGGATTTCCTATTATACAATTTTTATATATTTAATGAAGAGAATTTTACAATTATGACGTGTGATGAAATATGAAAAACTAGTACTAATGGAATGTTTTAAATTCTTGAATGCGACTAACTGCTAATCATAACTTCAAACAGTTTTGTGGTTTTAATCAATTAAATGCATCATCATCATAAATCAATGAAAAAAAATAATAACAGTGAACCGCGGTTCGCTTATTTACATGTCACTAAATAAATAAATTTAACTTTCATTGTCAAAAAATGTATACGTTCATTTGAATTTTACTCTTTTTTTACATTTGAAATTATAAATTTTTTTAAAAAATCCTTTGACTCTTAATTTAAAACATTTTCAATTAGTTTCAAATCATTTTTATTTTATATCTTTCTATTTTCATCTAATAAAAAAATTTAACCTATTTTAATCCATTCAATTTTAATCCTATAAATTAAACTGGTTTAAATATGGTTAGCATTCAACCTTAGATAGTTCCATGTATTAGTAATAGCAATTTTTATTGTTCAATATTGTATATCTAATAGGTTTCTTGTAAATCAAGCATTACTTAAAAAGTATAAAGTAGTGTAAAAGACATGATAAAGTAATATCTTATTATATGTATCAATAATGCCTACTTATGTATAATAGATATATTTTATGTAATAATGAATCATGTTTTGATTAAAAATAGAAATTCCAAGCAATAGAAATAAAATAAAAATATATATCCAATATCAATAAAATAAAAAAGGTTGTGTCAAGTAAATTCAAACACACAAAACTTAAAAAAATTAGTAATCATATTAAAGAGAACTAATTAATAAAACTTAACTACCCTTAATTTTACTTTTAAAATTAGATTTTACAAAGAATACTTAAAAAAAAATTATTTTGAGTCTTTTAAAGAGTATCACTTTGAAGTTCATATAAATTGCCATTAGTAAAATCAATAAGTATTAAAATGTTTCACTTAATACTCATTGATTTTCCTAATTATTTTTTAATTTATATGAAATATTTCTTTTTCACTAATGTAATGTGGCATGCGTGTGCTCGATAAATTTTCATTTACTAATTATTTAAAACATTATTCAAAATTGCTATTTCATTGGAAATTAAATAGCATTTTTAGTTCTTTTAATTTAATTTTGATACAACTAATTTAAGAATCAAACTGAATTAGTTTCATTTATAATTCATAAATTACAAATAAATAACTTGTAATTTATTTAATTAGACCAATAGTTATTCTTCGTTGAATTAGCATATCGACCAAATGACTTAAATATATCTAATACATAACTACACACACACATTCACATTTCAAAAAATTTAAGATTAACAAATAATGCTTTGACATACTTATTCCACAAGTATAAATTCTAAATGGCTTATACTCTTCTAAGCAAACCGTATGCTATATTCTGTCACTATTGACAAAACAATTAAAATTTTAAAAAAAACTCCTCTATCAAAAGTTAAATTCCATCTTTCCAAATTTTACAATTATTCACATACCAGATGCAGTTATTCACGACTAAAGTAAACACATTTTCAACATAATTTTAGTACAACTTCCTTTTAAATGTAAACGTGACAAAACTGCTCGGATAAAAAATTTTGAAGATGGAAACGATAATGGAGTTTTCATGCGTCGAATTGCCTTTTAACAAGACGAGTAATTTTGAAAAGTCTACGTTAATTATGCATTAGTGTTCGTTAAAAGACATTTGTTTGATTCGATTTGCCTCATTTTGTTTGAAAAAGAGATTAAATCAGCATGGTTAAAATGTCTGAAAAGTAATCATTGAAATAAATGTTATGAAACTTATAAGAGACGCTTTTAAAGACAATTATAACATGCATTTTACTAACTTCACTCATTTCTCTTCATTTTGAACTTAAGATTAGGAGATAAAAATTTATATCCCTTTATCAGACATAAGAAAGCGATGAAATAAATTTTAAATTGGAAAATATGCTTAACTTTTATCATAATGGGTGCCAACAAATTTGAAATAAAACTTATTAAATAAGTATGCATTGCTAGTGGGATAGTTCTAATCAGCAAAGCATAATTTCAAATGCATAAAAAATCAACTATTTTTTTAATTTATTGAAAAAAAAATGCTCAAGTCTAAACTAATTAAAAACGAATAAATTAAGAAATATTGATGAGTTTTAACAAATTAGTTATTATTGTATAACAAATTTATTTTAACAATAATACTTGATATCGGATAAAATTTTTAAACATTTTATTAATTATTGATTTCATATGTTTTAATATATACTTAGTTCGACATATTTCTTTTTATTTACACATATTTTTTTATAAAAATATTATTTTTTTTAATTATTTTTAAAATTTAAATTTAAGATATAAAAATTTACAAATATTTCAGTTTTAAATGTATGGAATTTAGTTTAAAAAGTACATTACAATTTCTTCTATGATTTGTATAATTGTAATCCTGTAAAATGTAATCCTTTATGTATAATTGCATTAGCATAAAACTTCAAGTCATAATACTTGCATTTAAATTTCAGTAATTTAAAATTGCAATTAAGTCAAGTGGTTGAAACAAACTGAACCCCTTACAAAGTCTTTATATAAAACTTCAATAGAGAGTCCTATTTCCTAGAGTTATTATATCAATATGAAACAATAGCTTAAAATGCATTGAAATCAATATTTATTCCTTTTTTCCTATTTTCTGGAAAAAAAATATAACATTTAGCCCTGCGTAGAGCTTATTTCTGGAAGAATCAATATTTTGTCTTTGTTCTAAACTAAATATTTTTCAAGAAAATGATGTAAGCTCTATAGCAATTAAAAACAGGAGGAAAGGGAATTCCTTTTTAATGCAGCATAATTGTTTGAAGTAAAATATTTTAAGGTTTTTCAAATTTTTATTTATTTAAAAAAATTATTATGATTTTTGTAATTATTTAGATATGATATAATATACACATTCACCTCACTATTGAAAATAAACTTTTATGGTGAAATCAAAAATTGATAAAATAAATACAGCATAGTCTTGAATTTCAAGATATTATGTGGAGTTTAAAGTTTTTGCATTATTTGTTTTTATAAATATCTGAATTTCAGCCTTTAGTTAAACTGTTTGTGAGATCAACTCCCACCTTGGGTGGGTCAATTTGCAACGGTTCGATGTTCACTTTAAACTATATAACCCAATCATATTTGTTCTCATATGTAAAAAAGCGGGTGTAGAAAGAAATACGAAACTTTATTTAAAATTTTATTTCAAATAAAGTTTATTATTAATAAGTTTTACAATTTAGAAAAAAAAACATTCTTGAATGAGTAGGAATTAAATTTTTGCTTTTCACAGTCTTGAAAATTTAATGTGAAAAATATATTTTGATAGTTATGTAATCTATGTACCTGTTGAGAATGATTGTTTGAATTACATAAAATTAAGTACTGTTTTTTGACAACTTAATTTTAATTATTATGAATTATTTTAGACAAACTTATTAAATGTGTGTTGCGTTTATAATTATACGTTATTTTATATAGCAGCTATATATTATTTTATTATACTCAAACATCACAGTTTGCTAATATATGCATCAAATTATTTTTGATACTATTAAGAAGTTTAGAAAACCTATTTTCTTAGTTGCTTTATTATTCTTATTCTTACAAAGTAAATTGTGTTATATGATTTACAAATATTACACAAAGGCAGTTTTTTATATAGTATTTATAGTAATTTCTTTATATTGTTAATTCTTTGGTGTGAAAAAAAAAGCCTTTTCAAAATTTTTGCATGATAAAAGCTTAGTACAAAACAAGCAATCCACTAGAAAATCAAATAAAAAAAAAGCAAAGACTCCATAATAAATCTTTCTATTGTTACAGACCTAACTTTACTTTTCTTTAATTTGAAAAGGATTATTTCGCTCACTTAGGAATATTTTGCACTTTGTTTTCAAATTTAGGAAGGTAAGAGCTTCCATTAAAAACAAATTTTCTCCACAGTTTCCTATTTCTCTGCCCGCCTATTCGTATGCAAAGAAGAGTGCATTTAAACAATGCAAGTGTGGTCGGAGAAAGTGTTTTGTGCCGCTATTTTCACTTTTGGTGTGTAGATAAAAATGCAAATGGCACACAATCAGAACGCTGCATAACGACCGCCAATTCCCATAAGTGTTGATGGCGCCGAAAGCGAATAACGGAGTCCTGTTGCTTTTTCCCCTAAATGGTTGCTTTTCCGTTTTGCTTTTTGAGCCTTTGTTCTCCTTTTTTGCAGAATTCTCGGAAAATTTCTCTCTCGTTGTAGCTCTAGGGAGAGGACTTCGATGGATTCGGAGAGAGGAATTTTAATTCGATACAAAATTCTGGAATAGAGTATTCAGTTTAAATAAAAAAAAGAGTTAATTAAAGTGCGTTCTGTGGAATTTTAAAACCCATTAATACTAATTGTACAGGAAAAAATAGCACTTAATTGTAAATGTTTAGTTCAGTTACTCTTTTTGTATTATTTTTGCTTTGTGCTTTTAGAATGCAACATTAGAGGGATTAAATAATAACTTGCTTATTTTGTTATATTATGGATATTGTGTTTTTATTTAATATAGGTTCAATCAAGAAAAGAAAGAATATATAAATGTTAAAATAATGTACTTTCACTTAGTTAAAACTTAAAATCATGAAATATGTTTTTAAATATTAAATTTACTTATATTACATTATTGTCTAACTATTAGTCTAAATTATATGAATTTAAAATGTTTTATAATTGAAGCAATGTTAATTTTTGTTAATTATAAACAGCTTTTTCAGTAAGCATTATTATTAGTTATTCAGTATCAACTACATGATGTAATAATTTGGTATAAATTTTAGATAACTAATATTATTGCTATTATTATAGTATTACGAATAGGCTGTAAAAAGTTGCCACATTATTTCTCTACATAAGTATCTATGAATCAATTTTTCAGTAATTTGCAAATCACAAGATATTTTTGACAAAATTAATTTACTCCGATTCCCAATAATATAAATACTTATAGATTCTTAATTTCATATCATATGTTGCTTTCAACATGTCTGCAACAAAATGGCTTTTAACCATAAAAATAAGAAGTGATATAATAATGAATTATATTATAATAAATAATAATATATCTCTGAATTTATACTTGAATAATATTAATGATTGTAAAAAATAATGTTTCTTTTAAGAAGTTACTTTATATGAATAACTTACGAAATAAAATAATTGAAAATGGGAAACCTTTTATTTCTTTTTAAAAGAAGACTTTGAGAAGATTATTAAGACATCAATAGTATATTTGCATATTCTTTGCAATTTTCAAAAGAAATTCATTAAAACGTTAACAATTCACTCTTTAGAGAACGCATTTCTTCGTGTATCGGATAATTAATAGGTTTAATGAAATTTCGGTAGTTACGAATTCTCCAATTTTTTATTTATTTTAAATTACACAGTATTATCAGAAAAATATACTTTATTAATTTTACAATTAAAACAAAATATCTTGTTATACACATATTGATAATTTCATGATTTTATAGAAGTTGTTAAAATGCTGTAAATGTTTTTTTATTAAAATTACTACAAAATGATTCTTTAAAATGCAGAATCAAAATTAATTAATAAAATTTAATTCTAAATCATAAATTATTTCCATAAAAAGATTTTCCACGTGTACATATTAAGTCATAAAAATCATAAAAAACGATCGCTTTCACTTTTTCATAACTTATTGTTATTTAAATATATTAAAGAAATATAAAATTTGATAACTACCATTAACTTAGCTGAACATCGCATAATGATATTAAACATTCAATGCAGTATTCAGTGCTTTCGTCTTCAAAAAAATGACACTCATTTCTTGTCAATATAAAAGCCTATTACGTCATCCATCTAAGTACAGTGACGTCCTTAAATCTATCAAACTAAAACAACCATCTAACACGATTATACGTCCCAAGTACACCCTACTAATCTTAGAGGAGCTCAAGTTCAAATTCTATTCCGATTTCATGCTTGGTTTTACGAATATTAATGACCGTATTGATGTTCTTTCAGAAGATTAATTGTTACAGCTCTCGTTATCCTATTACGGATAAATAACAATTTTTACCTGCATATTAGTCTCCAAACTCTGATTATATGAAAACCCGGTAATTGTGCAGTTTTCGTTTCTTGTTTTGAAATAACTAGGCACGCAAAATTTGGCGTAATTAATTGTGGGGAGTGCTATAAGTTCTAATTTTACTTTTCTTGTACATTAATTTTTGGATGGTAAATACTATACAATTTAAGATACCGATTATTATACAAAAATAAAGTAATTGCAAAATCTTACAACTCTCACGAATAAGGAGCAAGAGCTTTCAGTAATGCATTCACGTACTTTGGAGTAACGTATTGTATTCTGCATCTCCTGTAATTAAGGATAGTAAATATTGTTGTTTTAATTAGTATTAACTAAATGATACTTATTAACTAAATGATACTAAATGACAAGGAAGATCCAATGTTTTGAATATGAATTCATATTTTGCTGTGGAATGTAATTTATAAAAGATGGTTACACATAAAATGGCCATTTTGATTGATTAACTTATGTTGATAAAAGATTGATTAAGATTATTTAATTTATGTTGATAAAAGGACCAAAATAAAAGTTTGTGTCGCTTAGAGCTCTTCACAATATTCTGCTATTTTATACTACAATTTTTACGAATATACCTAAGTTCAGATCGTAGTGTTATGCATTGGTTTAATATTGATTAATTTATGTTGATAAAAGGACCAAAATTAAAGTTTGTGTCGCTTAGAGCTCTTCACAATATTCTGCTATCTTATACTACGATTTTCACGAATATACCTAAGTTCAGATCGTAGAGGGATGCATTGGTTTAATATTGAACTTTTGATTTTTACCATTCTTAGAGAAGATTTCAAGACTCTTAATACTTAGTTTATTTGATTCCAGGAAAGGAACTACAAAACTCTGATTCGTTATAAACACTTATAATCTATGAAAAAATATACTCATCTGAAAAATCAATTTAATCTTCCTGAACGATGAACTTCATAAAAGATAAAGATGAGATGAAAAGTTGATATTATATAAAATTTTAAATACAAAAACTTCTTGATTCCAAATAAATAGTTGTTGATTGTGAATACTGGGCATTGATCCTTATTACGAATATTTGTAAAAAAAAATTATTCGCTTATTTTTATATTATTCGTTCTTCATTTTATAATAATTTCATTATAACATGATTGGCTGGACTCTTTCTTGCTCTTATAGAAAAGTCCAGAAATTCATGGTATAGTATTTTAAAAAACTTTATGAATTTGCCAGTATGCTTACTTAATATTTCAAAATTGGTTGACATCCAGTAAACTTATTTAAATAAATGATGTAAAAGTAAATGGTAGGTATGATGAATTAGATTACATTTTTATAATTCTGATTAATTTAACAAATGTTACTTTAAAAAAAAGACATTTTAAAATTGCTTAGTATTGTCTCGTTGAACAAATTTGGTATCAACTTGCTTAATTGCTTGAACATTTCAGTTTATTTACTTATTTAATTAAAAATTCCATTTTAAAAGTTATATTGATGGAAAAAATTCTGATTTATTGATAAAAAGTTTCTTTTAAAAATTATTTTTCGTTGTAATCTTTGATAAATAAAAAAACTATCGTAACTTCGCACAATAAAATTATATAGGACTTTTAAGAAAGTTATCTTAAAACATGTTAATTGCTTGGAATATATTTTTTCCCGTAAATAAAAAAGATCTGGAAATATTTTCATAGATTTATTACTCTGTTTGCCACAGTGTTGTAAAATGTTCTGATTTTATAGATGCCATTATAATCAGTGTTGATCATAGAATTCTTGCTAGATAAAACAGAAATCCATTTTATAATCTTCTACTAATGACAAGATGTCGAATCTGTGTAACCAATACCCAATTCGCTACATTAAACTCGATGAAAGAACAAAGATCGTAAAAGAGAAATTTTTAAAAATAATAAATTGCTGTTTTTTTTTTATTCCAGACTCTTCCTTTCCGTCGAATAGATTCTTAAATAAAGGAAAGGGAAAAGAGAGCGGTTCGTGTAATGCAAAGGAGAAGAAAAAATAAAAATACGGGGAAAAGTTTTAAAGATGTAAAAAAAAAGAGGGGAAAAGTTTTGGAATGTGAGTAAAAGAGAGGACTTTATTTCCTTTTTTCCCTTTTATCTGTCAGAAGAAAAGGGGGTTGAAATAAATGGAGTAGAACTTGTAACATCTTTTTCGTAAGACGATAATAAAGCATCCCAACTATCAGCCGTCGAGTGAGGATGGCGACTGTGAAATGGGCCAATAAGGGCACGAGTGAGAGCAGGCGAAATATTAGGAATAGAACTTCGCCATTCATTATGTTTTTTAACGCCAATTGGTTATTTGCATATCTTTTGTCGCCAAATAAATAAACTCCGGAAAAGAATATTTGATGAAGCAATCGAATAATCCAACGAATTGGGAATTTTTTTCGGTAGTAACAAGCGAAGTGTCTTGAAGTATTTCTTGAGTGAATTGAATTAAATCAAACAGCCTTAAGGGGAAGAACAAAATGTTCTTTCTGTCGTACTTTTTTATTTAGCTTTGGATACGATATAACGGTGAAATAACCCACTGCATATTTAATTTCATCGCCCAAAGAGTTATTAAACTCGTCGTACTTTTCTGCCTGGATTTCTTATTGGAATCACGTAAAATTCCTTTTTTCAGTGTTATTGTCATGGTTCTTTTTTCCAAGAGGTCGTAATATTTTCTATTCCATCTACTCCTTTTAATTTTCCTTAATTTCATCTCTTTCATTTTCATGCTTTATGTACCGCACAATACAGAGAATGTAAATTCACAAAGCATTTCAATTATTTTTCTTTCTATTAATTTTAACTTAGTCAGAAAAGTAGAAAAAAAAATTGAAGAAACTATTTTACATTTTTCGTTTGAATACACTCAAAAACATTTTGGTATCAATAGGAATATTATACATAATAGATTACATAAAAAGATATTATGAAAGACTTGTTAAAATTTATATATTTGTGTGTGAATGTTAATTTTATGCTCATGAATCATTTTAATTATTTTTAAATAATTTCATGAAGACTACTGATGATCAGAATATCATGAATAATTTTTAGGAAGACAATATTTTAGGATTTTAAATTTTAATTTAAAATCTTTTTTTCAGAAAAGCTTACGAGGTAGGTATGATATAAAATTTGTCAGATTTTATTTAAAAGTTAAAATAAGCAAGATTAGATTTTTAAAAAATATCATTTTTAGGGAATGATAAACTTTTACAGTTTCAATAATACAATCAAAATGAAAAATACAAAGATCGACACAAATATGTGTTCGAACTACTTTTTTTTAAATCTATGTACCTATCAAAATGAAAAAAACTATGTACTCAATAAAATATCAAAACATAAAATATATTAATTATATAAGCCAAATACGCAACAAATTTTATGTATTAATTTCAGAAACAATACATGTTTCATAATTTTGCAAGCAAATCTCAAAACAAAAATCAAATGGTAAGATATATCTTCTTTATATGAAGTAAGCTTTTAAATAATTTTTAATATTCAAATATATATGCATGTCTATTTGTTATTCCGGGTGTTAAAAAACAATTTTATATGAAAAATAAGAAACATCATAAATAAAACAATTTTTTTTAATTGACCTTTGTCAAATTTCAATATATGGCATGAATTAAGAAAGATTCAATAAACTTTTATAAAGTCATAAAATAAAGTACTCATACAAGATTTTGAAACATATTTTTAAAATAAATCCCGACTGGCTTGAATTCTTGTCAATTTTCAATATTTTTCCGCGCTGTTTCAGCTACATTAGAGTTTATCAATATTTGTACTACGAAAGAATTTTTGACACCAATGTCAAAAAACTGTCACGAAATCTGACATACGCTGTCAAAAATTTTTATATTCTTTACTGCTAGCTATCAACGTATTTTTACACATTTACGGTTACGAGTACAAACTAATATCAATTTTCTGATAAAAACAATATTTATAACGTAGTACAGAATCTTTTTCTTTTAAAGAAAAAGTAGTTTTCACGAGTTATGTGAAAATATACTATTCGTATCTCATCCAAATCAATTAAGAAATATTGATGCATATGTTTTTATTATTGCAGCTTCTTTATGGCCAGCATAAAATTCGATTGAATAGGGAATTTTTTTTTCTTGAGACTTTCAGAATTTTTATTTTATATGTTATTCTCGGTGGACTTTAATAATCGATGATAGCCGTTAAAGCAAAGGAGGTCAAGGCAAAAGTAAAACACATTTTTTCGCGAAATTGAAAATTTTCAGCCACTTTTCCCTTCTGGGGATATTTCATTCCAAACTTTTTGCCGTCTTCGTCACGTGGTCCAAGTCACGTGGACACACTTCAGGAAATCTAATCTACTGAAAAGCTAAATTTTATGAACTTTAGCATACGTGACATTCCATTCTTTAATAAAGAAAAGGCAGAGAAAGAAACTCCTTACCAAAAGTTCCATTCTTTTCGCCTCCTGATTGGGATATTAAAATAAGTTTTTACGGCTTGTCGGCCATTTTTTTTTTACCTCACTGGCGGTTACAGTGAACCCACACAACTGAAAGAATTTCGTTCTAAAACAAATAAAGTTCCTTTGTATTCCATTCGATTCTTATATAAATTATTTCGTTACGAAATATACGTATTCAAGTTTATAAATTCCAAGTGCATAAAAAATTATAAATTTTCAACAAACAGAACTTGTTATTGACCTCAATAGCTAAATAAAATCCCTTTATTACAATTATGTTTAAAAAATAATGTATTAATATTAATTAGAACCCTATATCCTATATTATTTATTGGTTAAGTAATTTTTATTTCAATTAATAACTGGCATATAACCAATTAATTTATGTATTTCTTTAAATTTAAAACCTAAAATAATTCTGTAAATACACATTATTAATGTTGAGTCAAACCTGACTACTTTTTTGTGTTAGACACAGAAAAGCTTAATTTTAATCCTGACTTTACTATTTACAACAAATGTATTAAAAAATGCCCATATTTTTATTCTTAAACTATCATTTGATTTTATTTATTAACTGAATTCTAGTGTTTTAGAAATTCAAAATGGTTTTATTCAATAAAAAAATTATTAAATTTAAAAGTTGCCTAATTACCATTTGCAGTCATCATTTAACTTTCTATGTTTGATATTTAAAGTAATCGTATTAAAGAAGTAAATTAATAAACTTATTTATTAATTAATTTGTATAATTAATAAACTTAAATCTTGGTATCAAGTAATATCATAAATAAAATTTGATTTCAATTTACTTTAGATTTTTCAATACAAATCAATGCTAAGCTTTAATATAGACTGATAGAATATATTATGACACTGCAAACTTAAAATTCATTCATGAACTGTAAAAATCATTCTTAGTTTAAAAGTAGAGCTTTTGAATGTTATTAGTTGAAGTAATTTATATAAAATTATAAATTATTTAGCATTTTAAATTACTTATTTGTTCTAAAAATGTTTTTTTTTACTTTTATGAAAAAATTTTGAGAAAAATTGCTATTTACCTTATTTTCGTATGAAAATTATGTAAAACAAGTTGACAGCTTAGGTGTAACTACATTTGATTTCCTAAAATAAGAATTTAAATCATTTTATTTTATTCATTTGTAATTCAATGAAGTCCTTTTAATCCTCTTTAATTCATGAAGAATATATTATACCACATTTCCTTTCGATTTTTAATGCAGAGAGTTTGGTTTTTCGTTTCTATCTTATATTTTTGAATTTTAAATTGCAGAATGAAAGCTTTTCCTAGAATTCAGAAAAGTTTCGAGGCATATTTTCAAAGAATTTTTTTTCTTATTGTTGCATATTTACTAAAATTTAATTTTGAATGCAAAAATATGTTAAAAAAATTTCTTCTTTCATGAACATGAATTTGACTATGAATTTATGAACATCCATATAGGAAGCTGACGTATTATTTTAAATCATGTTCAAGTTATTGAATATTTACAAATTTTAATTTAAATAATAATCATAGACAAAATTTATATTGTCCTTGTTAAATAAAATTCAAATAAAAGTTTAGCAGTTTATTTTGATTTTTATAATTGCCTGAATTTTTCTTAATTTCTATAATAAATCATTATTATAGAGCCTTTTATTGAAATTGTTAACATTTTTTCAATTTTAATAATATAGCAGAAACAAAATATACTTACAAATATTTATATAGAAACTTTGTTTGCCAAATTGAAATCTACAAAAGTTTTACAGACATATTTTTTATATTTTTGCTAAAAGAGTGAATCCAAAAAGTTTTTTCATTGTAGTAACTTTTCGTATCCATTACTTATTTTTAGATATATTTGCATAATTGTCTTATTTATTTTATAATGTGTGTAATTTCTGTTCTGTCATATATGCATGACTTTAATATAAAATATATCCCAGGTAAAGGATGCAGTTTTAAACATTGGAGATAAAATAAGTCTGGTATTTCGAAACGAAAATGTTACAATAGAGTGCATACACGCTTTTCAAAAGTTAAAATGAAGAACGATTAAACTGTCCATCTAAGGTTAAAAATTTCAAAATTATTATTGTTCTTTTTGTCATTTCATATACTTTGGGAGCGACGCATTGAAAAATAAAACTATTCAAACTGATATAAATTTGTTGATATTTATTAGCAAGAAAATGTCTTTATATATAAAGGAAGACTATTAAAAGATTTGATTATTCTAGACATGGAAATAAGGTTAAAAGCGGATAAACATTAGTGTCCACAAATCAACGAGTAATATCTTCTTTTTACAAGTCGAAGTATTTCAACCAGCTCATGGGTTTTAACTAGATAAAGTTATTGATGGAATATTCTATAAAACACTTATTTTTGACTCTCAAATTCAGAGAAGACGCTTAAAATGGTGTCATAACAAATCTTCATGATTTCCAGAAAATTAATATCAATGATGAATCCAACATTCATCTTAAAACAAATGATTATTAGATCATTATTAAAACGGTTAAGATCAACAATCATGATCAATCTCTATTCCGTAGTTCCATACAATCATGTTTTTCGTTATTTTGTTACAAAACACTGTAGTTGAGATCAAATCTAGTTAAGTTTGTATTTAAAACATATAAGTTATTGTTAGTGTGATAGTAAGTATTAAAATCTAACTCATAAAAACTTTCTTTCCCAAATAAAGATTTAATTACTCTTTTTGTGTGTCCATTTATCTTATTTTTCTCCCTTAAATTGTCTTAACGATTTTTCATATTTGAGGACTGAGTTAGTTGTATCAATACACTTCCTTGGCAAGGAAGATCAACAAATATTTCGCCAATTGAGCATCCATGGAAGTTTTTGCATCGTAAAACTTTCTGTTCATCTGGAATATATGCCAAATTACAAATGCTTTTCAGAATATTTTACCAACTATGACGATATATCTTTATCATTTTTTACAAAGTCTTATATAAACATACATTTGTCACATTCCTTCATCATTCGGTAAAATATACATGTGAATCTTCAGTGCGCATTGAATAATTTTTATGAATACTAATAACTTTCCTTTAAACTTCACAAATATTTAATTTTTAAAAACACTTTTCATTGAATTATAAATTTTTTAAATGTTAGGAGGTGCTATATAAACCACAAGAAAATCGGATTTTCATGACATAAAATCTTTTATTCTTCCATTTTGAAAAAATGGAAAAATTATTATTATTTTAAATCAGCTTTCACTATTAACTTTATAAATTTTCAGATTAATATTTTTGATTTAAATTTATGATCTTTATCTACCGATTTTATAATTTCGTGGAATTGCTTTTGTGAATATATAATCTGGGTTAAAATTATTGTTTTAGCTTCATAATATTTCGTGCAGGAACGTTATTTGCTGAGCGCTTGATATTTTCTAAACTTCTTTAGACATCAAACTTTCTTGGTACTTTTTTCAACTATTTTAAATATTTAACAAAACTGTCAGGTCAGAAACCTGAACTGTCATTCAATGCTAGCTCGGAGGAAAAAAGATTCGAAATTTTCTTCGAAATGAAAGAAATTATTCCGCAGATAAGGAAAAGGATAAGATCGTAGTTTAACGTTTCTTATTAAAGCTAGGAATTTCGTGCAAATGAAATTTTTGCTTGTAACCATAAGATTGCAATATTTTGGAATAAACAGAGTATAGTTACAAACATAATTCCCATCAAGTTTTAGTGATAAGTTTCTTCTCAAAAAGTGTGCAGGATTTTGCTAAGAAATTAAATTTGACATCGAATGAAAATATACATTTCGTTTTGGTGCTTTAGGACGTAAAATTCTACGGTTTATTATGTAAGTAACAATTATTCTTTTCCCAAAATTAAATATTTTGTATTATCCACTCTTCCAAAGAGCGTATTCAGCCTCTCACAAAATTACTACAGAAACATTTTCGAGGGCTATTTCAAAATGTGCATAGTAGCTGGATTTTTTAATATTTCTTAAACAATGATTTTATTTGTGAGGCAAAAAAGCATAAAAAAACTGTAATGATATTTTGCCAATCTTTATTTTATGTAAAAATTGCTTTTAAAAATATAATTAGGGAGGAATAATTAAAAAGTGTTATCAAAGTTTTTTGTGACTTTTGAATTTTTTAAACAATAATTTCCTTTATAGTTAATTTTGTAATGAATTTTCTTAAATGCCTCTCTTTTCTATTAATAAATTATCCGTGATTGAAATATGACAGTGCTTTTTCATATTTTGTAAGAGAACTTTAGCAATAATTAAACCAAGAATAAACTAAAATAAATTTAATTTTTCTATATACGTACTAAATAAATTTTTAGTCCCTATATTTCTTATAAAAAGTGAAGTGCAATTTAAATCAAAGTTCTGTAATAAAGTTGAAAATAATTAATTTAATTACAGAATTTTGAGTTAAATTTCATTTTAATTTTTTATAAGTAATATAGGTATTAAAAATTTATTTAGTATGTATGTCATGTTCCTAGCTATAAATATCTATATTAGCAAATCAGTTCCCGGGTTATTGTTTTAACATAAGAAACACAAAAATACAGCTTGTACTATTCCTACAGACACCAAGATGGCTTTTGTTTCTTATAAGGGCCATATAAATCTAAAAGTGTGTTTCCCTTTTTATAAAACCATTTTTATTTCAAATCACGATTCTATTCCAAAAACATGGAATATTCTTCAAATGCGCGAGCAATTCTCTATCTACCTTTGATTTCTGAAGCCGAGAATTTAAATACGTTGATGGTTAAGAGGCGATAAAAAATAAAAATAAAAACTTTGATTAATGAAAAGGCACCCAATCTAATTGTTCATGGTTGAGACCGCCGCTCTTGATTATTCTTCGCCTTTGGAAGATTGCCTGATGTCCTGGGGTGGCTACATTTAGAACTACGGGCCGATCTAGTTTTTAATCGGTGCATTATGTGGTGATGAATATACATTAAAAAAATTGGTCCTGCACCTGCTGTAGCGCTGTTTCTTTCTTTCACTTCCGTTCTTCTTTTTTCCCATCCTGTACGCATATTTTTAGTCGTCTGCGGTAAGGAATCACCGTAATTTGTCCGGATACACAAGTTTTAACGGTAACCGCGGCATTTTTGTTCTTCGATCGTAACTTGACATGGACTTCTTTTTCTATTTGTAACTTAATGATTGTTAGAATAGTTCCATGGAAACAAGTCATAAAAGAATATGAAGAGGACCACCCTTCTTTTTAAACTTCCTTTTCAATGATTAGGATCATGTGAGGAAAAGATATTACTTTTTTTAAATATATATAAATATTTATATAATTAATAAAAAAATTAAAAGTTTAAAACCAATTATTGTGTTTAAATGTGTTGTTAACTTACATGAATGTTTCGGCGTTTTAAAAATATTACAGAAATTTTGATGAAAAGTTTTTTAGTTATTAAAAAAATAAATAATGAACATTTTAATTTATACTAAAAATCATATCCAATTAATATTTGTTACATAATCATTAAATAATTATATAAACTTTGAAAGATTGACTGAGAAGATACAAAAATGATGTTAACAAAACTCTTATATGAAATTAATTGACCTGTATTGATTAAATTTGTGGTTTCATTTCTACCTGAATCTCTTTTTTCTTTCTTATTTCATTGTCATTTAAGTGTTTTTAATCCTCATTTACTTGTAAAGTACGTGCAAGATTCATAACTATTGAAAAATATCGGCATTTCGAAAAAATGAACATGATATTTTGAACTTATATTCAAGATAATAATCTTCAATAATGTTAATACAAAAACCATAAAAAAAATATGTTATTCAAAAGTCACTTGAAGAGTGTGGTTAAATTTTCTAGAAATACGAAACCTCAAATCATGTATTATAAACATTTTGTAGATTTATTTTGGTAGCTTAAAAATTCGGTGAAAAGGTACATAAATTCTTAAAATATTTCTACATATACTTTGCCATAAAAATATGAATAATTTGAAATCCTACTAATTGAACGATATGGAACAGAAAAATACATACTAATTTAGTTTAACATGTTAAAAATTAGAAATTCATATTCTATCATATTCTAAAATATTTTGAATAACATATTTACACAAAACCTTTTAACAAGACGCGTGGTTTCAATAAATCATGGGTTGCTGACTTTTTTAATGGTTGATGAAAATTCTGTTGCCTTCTTCAATACAATTTTAAATTTTATTTTCTAAACAATGAAATGCTAAAATAATATTGATAAAAGAAATCGATGAGAATAAGAGTTAAATATGCATAATGATAAAAAAGCTATATTATTTATTATTTTCTGATATTTATTTTCAAATGCAATACCAAATAACTTTGGATTCGTAACTGTTTTAAAATACCGAGCAACAAAGAGAAAACTGCAAATACGTACTGAACTTTTTCCCTAATAATTATAGTTTTCACTTCATTTAGCTTTTATTTTATTACTAAGAGATATATATCTACAATGCTTACTTAGTATTATTAATAAATGAATAAAATTTATAATTATAAGTGAATATTTTTTTAATTACCCTACTAACATGATGTGTCCCATTCTAAATGATTAATTTGAAACTTCTTTAAAATGGCTAACTCAATAAACCCACCTAAAACAAAAATTATAAAAGTTATTTTATTTCGCGTTAGCGTGGTTCATTGCCTAAATAAATAATTTAATACTTTTTATATTTTGCTGAGTATTTTGTAAGAGTAATTTCATCATCAAGCAATGCCTTACTTAGTTTCGATTCTCCTAATAGTCAATGTAACTATTTTTATCAAAAGAGGATAATTATTTTTATTTAATATCTATGTGTATATATCAGTATTTACTTTTTGAATTATTCTAGAATAAAATTATTTTTTCCCTTTATTAATAATTTTCTTACTCTAAGATTAAATTCTAAGTCAAAAATTTGAAAAAAATGTAATTGCTCTGAAATAAATATGTATTTTTCTACCTATTTATATTTAATTTTAATGCATCAAAAATTAGCTGAAAATGTATTCAAATATTTTGAAATATAATTAAAAATGTTAAAATATTAAAAATAGTTTAAAATATGCAATGTCGGGGGGGGGGGGTATTAAGTTATAATAACGTATAATATTATAGATTTCAACTGTCAGCATTTTATTGTCTGCATTTTTCATAGTTCATGTTTCCTTATAACTTTTACAGGAGTCTGAATATTGTTTCACTTGTGCAAATTAATAAAGTACTGTAATGAACTATATTGCTCCTGAATTAAACCATCCGCTTCCAAAGTCTAGAAAAAGGCTTAAAACTACTAATTTAATAAGAAAAGATTTTTGATAGTCTAGACAATATAATGATACAAAATTTGACAAATGAGATTAAAATTCTACTGAAAATCAAAATTTCATCATACAAATTATTGAAAATTAAAATTAAATTTAAAAAAACATATGTAAAATAGAAATTACATGCGTGATAGAGATTATAGAAGGGACAGGCAAAAAATTGTATTCAAGATTGCTGTTTGAAGAAATATCAATGGTTTTATTAAAAATATTTCATTTTAGTTACACTTGTTGAATGGTATAGTTTACAATAGAGGTTTTCCGTGTTTTAAACACAATTAAAATATAAATTTATACATGTTTTATTGTTGGTGATATGTGAATCATTCTTATTTGCTATATATTTTTTGTTAGATACGACATTAAATGTAAACCACTTTGTCTATTCATATACTTTATGAATTTAATTATTTAAAAATATCTACGTCTTTATTCTAAGTTATCATTAAGTACATTTGCATGACGTTCAAATCTTACATTTATTACAATAAGGTTAAGTTAGGTTAGGTTATGGCGGACATTTTTGGAGATCTATGATAACAAGATTATAGCTCACATTGAAGAAAATAATTGGAGATGGTGTTTTATATATATGTAATTAAATACACATGCCATAGGAACTCGTTTATTAAGTAGGCAACCATTCATATAAGGAAGGGACAAAAACATTAGAGAGAGAAAGTACATCTATGCCCGAACAAAAATTCGAATCCAGGACCTCCTTGTCTGCAGTCAGGAACGCTGACCACTAAACAGGGTGGGTGGCTTATTACAATAATAGCAAAGAATTGATGGCACTCAAAATAAAAACTAAACTAAAATGAAAATACATAATTAATGGGTTGGCTAAAGAAAATAAGCAGCTAAACTTAATAATTATTAATACTTTGTAAATTCATAAATTCTAACTATTGATAACTGTAAGTAATATCTTTCTTTAATCCCATGTTAATTCTAAAATGTTCTAAATTTCATTACAATACCAAATATTAAGTTTGAATTTCTAAAAATACAAATTTTTGAACTTGTAGACAACAGACACACACAGGGTGGATTTGAATAATTACATTTTATTATCCTTATAATATGTTTCCAGTATTAAGTTATAAGTTTTTATCTTCAACATTCTAGCTAATTGTATTTTAGCAATTATGAAAAATCATTATATAAAATGCCCTCAGAGTTAGAAACTGATTGTCATTTAAACACCTATTAAATGCTGAATAATTTTTGGAATGAGTACTTGTGTAAAACTACGCAATTTTAGTGAGTTTCCGCTCAATAAATTCCTCAATTTGAAACAGCATCATTAGTGCAGAGATGATTTTTACAAATGTGAATTTTCTTCCACTTTAAAATGTATACATATTTCGAAATTTGAACTTTGGTTTTCTCTCAAGACTTAACTCTTTAAAATAAATAATATTCTTTGAAGAGAGCGATTATTGGTTGGGGAAAATTATCGGAAACATTTGTGCCTTTTCAAATACGCGTTGTAATAACTTTACACTTCCGGAAAATGTCTGCTCGTTAGATAAAATGCAGCGGAAAGGAAAAAATATCGTCTCTCCCAGTAGTCGATGAGAGCGAGACTGCTTACCGTAACAAATGACGCGTCAGTCAAATTCTTTGGCATGCAAAGTTTGGGAGCAGGAATAAAAATTCAAATCTGGTGAGTGAATCGCAAATGTAGCACTTATCCCTGCAACGTTAACTGCAGTTCGATGAAAAATCATAAATTACGTTCGAAATGCCCCTGACAGGTAGCACTTTGAACTTCGATTTTTTTTTTCTTTCTTGCGAATCTTTTCTTTGGATAGTAAAAATGCCAAGGCACTAAACAAATAAAAAATGACGACACAAAATAAAAGAGGAAATGTTTTATCTTTCGTTGCGAAAATACTTTTTACTTATTTTTTTTTTCCTCTGAAATTCAATGCTGCATGACAATGGAAGATTTTTAGGAATGATAAAAGAGATATAGTTCGGAACTTCCCATAAATTGGGAATCAGTTCTGCAATCAATATTTCGGAAACTTTGACACCATACTTTGTGAAAACTAAATTGAAACTTCTTAATCATACAAGTAGGTGACTTCATGTCCTAATGGATAATTTTTATGACAATTTAAATATTAATGCAATTACATTTTCGTATTTTTCGTTTTAAAAGTTAACTATAGTTCATTATATCTTAAGGCTGCGCTATTAATATATAATGAAAGATGGAATTAAAAATACGATTTGCATTATATTTCCATTATTATACAAATGAAACCTAATATTTCAACTACAATTGATTATATTAATTTATTTCTGAGTACAACATAAATTTTCATGCAAAAATAAGTTCATTTATAAAATGAGCGTTAAATACTTAACAGAAATAACCGTCATATTAAGGTTATGCGGAATACCTGTGCATAGTTTTAGATATTTCGAAGTTTTTCTACTGGGAATTTCGTGTTTCATTACTAGATTTAAATAGTTGCTAAAACATTAATAATAAATTCTGAAGTATATGTTAAGTACAAAGTATGTTCAAAAGACTAAATCGAAAATGCCATAATCGAAATGTGACTCCATGATGAAACTAAAACTGTTGATAATACAACTTTTATATTACAAAGATGTGATAAAAGCATTGGAACGATGTCTAAACTATTATGGTTATCTAATGGTTCAACTTTTTATAAAAAAAGACTAAATATTCTATCTATAAATGATCAGCAACTCCTAATGATTTGTCCACTTGTAGAACATATCATTAATTTCAAAATGTATACATACTCAAGTCATTCATTACAACGTTTATTCAATTGACATACTAAACTTCCTACTTAATTATAAAAGATAAAAAGATAGCCGAGTGGGTAAAATTGTGAAAGGTGTTTATCGTCATATATAAGACTGTAATAACCAGTTACGTACAATTTTTGTTTCGTCGATTCCGTTCGGGTATTTTTGATGTTAGAGATGCACCTCGCATGAGGATACAGCACCATCGAAAATGTCCATAAAATATCAAAAATGATCGAAGTTAACCGCATGTCAGCAGTCGTAACGCGCAAGACCTAATCTACATGAAAGCTGTTTTAAACCTTTTTACAAAGTGAATCCAAAATAAGTTACATAAAGTTCACGTAAAAATAATGGATTTCTTTTTCCCCAAACTAATATACATTTTAATATTAACCATAATTCCCAATTGCGAAAACTAATGAAGGATAATCTTGGTATTTTTAAAACAACATGGTGAGGGTTCATATAAATTGTCTATAAGAAGCATGTTTGTATAATCAAAAAATTTCATGCATATTTCTACCATATTAGTTCTTTTGAAATTTCTTGAAATAAAGCTATAAAGTGATACCATATAATGTTGGTTTTTATCAGAGTAATTAGAATTAATTTCTTCTAATTAAAAGAACTTAAATTAAGAAATAATTATTTGGTTTTAATATGTTTTATTTTTAACCTATAATAAAATAAAATAATTAAGTTGTTAAACAACTAGATATATTCAAAATATGTTTCTATGGAATGAAATTCGGGTAATCATATAAAAGTGTATTTTCATAACTTGCTTGTGCTTACAACTATGTTCTGAACTTTATGATCTCACCTATGGAATCATTCCAACAAACTATAGTACCAGACATCGAATATAACAAAAAAACGAATAAACACAAAGAATAAAAAACTCTGTATTTTCGAAAAGATTGCCTCGTTTGGGAACAAGTCTATATTTCAAAGGAAGTCAAACTAAAACCTTCCTTCGGGGCAAATCGCACAAAAGATAGAAACGCAGACGAATTTATAGAAAAAGGGATTTCAAGGGAAAAAATAGAAAGAGAGAAGCCCAAATAAATGTGACATGAACAAGTAAGAATATTGAATATATCATGCAAAATGCACGGTACAATGAGAAAACAAGAAAAAAGTATTTTGGCATTCGAAAATAAGAGTAGTACTATACAGCAATACCGACCTATTTACGAAGAAGTCTCTCGCTATATTCAGTAAATATTTCCAGCAAGGCGTATGTTTTCTACCATATACACACGTTCTTTCTATTTCCTATAACAAAAAATGTTCTTTTCGTATTCCATATTTTCCAAAACATATTACTCCATGGAGGGACTTCCCCACGCAGAATTTTGCGATTCTTTTGTCGTAACTTCGTAGGGAAAACTTCCCTTTTAGGCCAAAGGCAAAATCCCTAATCCGATTCTCGTAAACTGCAGTCTTTCCCTTCGCAAAACCCGAACAAAAATCTATTTCCTTATCGCAAAGGGTTGGTTTTAGCTGAAGGATGAAGTGCGAATGCATCACCAAAAGAGAACTTACATTTCACCGTCCCGTATTTTGCTAAAAACACGAAGAAAATTGGAAAATGAAATGTAAATTATGTTCAGAAATTATGATAATTGCATAAATTTTCAGTATGAAAAAGAGATTGTTAGTTAACATAAAATTTCTAGCAGAATACATCTATATTATTCTAACAAAAAGAAGAAAATAATAGAAATAATACGAATATTAAAATAGTGATATTGTAAATAATTTTAGTACTAATTCATAAAATTAATTTTAATAATTATTGGTCTTAATAAAACAAACAAAATAACAACAGTACATATAAATTTTTAAAAGAAAGAATGTTATTTCAAATTTAAAGACTTTACAATGAAAGTTAAGTAATTCTGATCAATTTGTAAACATCCGAATCAAAAAAATAAATACTCATCCTAAAAAAGAAATCAAAATAGACGTGTTAAAACATCAAGTTGATGTAAAATTAAATATTTTTAGTTTAAATGCTCTTATGTATATATTTTAAATAACATTGCAAGCGAATAATGATTAATTAATTTATTTATTAAATATTTATTTATTACCAAGATTTAATAGTACATTAAATATTTTATGGCTAATACTATTTCATAAGCTAGAATTCTTATTGTCGTATTAATATATTTCATTTGCAAACAGCATTAATCGATAATTACAAACTTTTTGATTCAGTTCTTATAATAAAATAATTTTTTATTAAAAATTTGAAAAACTTTAGGGTTGATTATATTTAAGTGCATTAACAACCATCCCCCCCCCTCCAGAAAAAAAATCACCATTTTTATCATTTGCTTCGTAATTATCGTACGCAGTTTTATCAAATTATTCATTAATAAAACAGCTTATAATTTTATTTTTCTAATTTTTAACTCTCTAACGTATAATAAAAATCTGTATAGAATTTCATATAACAAAATTATTTTAAATTAATCATTTATAATCAGGAAATTTATAGCATGTGAGAAGCTTCCGTATTAAAACAAGTATATTGGATAATAAATATAACAAAAGAATTATAATCTTCTTTTATTTTTTTTTATAAGAATTTATTACTGATCAGCCGATAATAAATTCTTATAAGCTAAATTTGTCATGCTTTTGTCCACCAAAGTTAAGTTAAATGTTTGAAAAAGAAGAAATTATATATTTTTCGTCTAATGAATTTGTCTGCTGCTATGGCAACATTTATCTTTTTTTCTAAATTTCATGATAATTTTTACTTATTCTTAAATAAATGTAAATAAATATATAATGAAATGTATAGACTATTAACTTATTCTAAAACAAAATGTATACTAAGAGCTTTGCCAAATTAAAACAAACCAATGAAGTAAACTACAGAGAAAAAAAAACTTTTTTCATAAACATTAATGCTAACGTATAAAGTAATATATTTCCTACAATTTTGGGAATAAAAAATTGTATTTAGATAAATAAAATATTTTTGCTAGGTAAATTATACTTTAACTTAGATTTTAACTATTTTTGAGAAAATGTTGAATATAAGGAAAGTCTATTGAATATCCCCTGGAATTCAATTTTTTTTTTTTGGGGGGGGGGGGCTTAAAGAATTCTCCAAATTTCAAATTTTATGTTTTCCACTCAGTATTTACATATAAGGTGATATATTATTCGAAAATTTTAAAAAGTGTTAATATTTATGAAATGCGCATAATAAATGGATATATTATATTTATGAATTGCCCCTGTAGCAGTTCCTTTTCTCGAAGTTTCCATAATTTTTGAAGAAGATAAATTGATTTTGCATTTTATTTCTTACATTTCCTCTTAGATCTTATGCTAACACAAAGCTTCATTTAAAAATTTAAATTGCTATATTTAAATATATATTGCAAAATATTGATCAGTATCTCTAAAGAAAAATATATTTCTTTGATTTTTAAATTGGCTATCTTTGCTTCAGTGAAAGAAAATACTGAAAACTCATTTTTAAATAAACATGAACTAATATATTTCATTACTTTACAGTATACATATTTTGATTGCAAAAATATTTATATCAAACTGATCTCTAGTAAATTTCTAATAACTTAGTACTAAATGGATGAAAACGAAGTTTATTTAGCTATTCTTTCATGATTTGAAATTTTTCAGAAGACATAAGATCTTGATTAAAATAATATAAAATATGTGGTTTTCAATTTGTATTTCAAAACACTTTTAAAAAGTAAATGTTAATAAAAATATCCATAAATTTAATAGAGATTCGAAGTTATTTAGGATATTTTAGTCATACTTCAAAGGAATAGCTTAAACAGAATATTTTGGGTAGAATTCAAAATACCTAATTTTGAAACTTTACAAAAATTACACCTTTAAAAAATTGAAAATAAAATTTATGTTCACTTTATGTAATAATATGTGCTAAATTAGTTTATATTTAAAAATGTAATTAAATTCATGGAGTGTAATGCAAATACCTATAAATAATAATTATTCGTGCCGTTCATAAGAGTTGTATAAGTAACATAAATTTTATGAGGGAATGATTGATTACATGAAATAATTATGATAACTATGAATAAACAATACTTCATTGCAAATAGAAAAATCTAAATTTAACAAAAATTCACAT
>JAPDSC010022832.1:6080-42336 GCA_026290005.1 Latrodectus geometricus
AAAAAAAAAAAAAAAAAAAAAAAAAAAAAAAAAAAAAAAAAAAAAAGGAGTATATATTGCATTACGTTCACAAAGTGAAATACAATTTCTTAAAACTGAGTTGATATTTAAAAATAAATATTGACTACTAGTCAATATTTTAAGAGCATATAATTGTTAAACTTATGAAAAATTTAAAACTTTTAGTACAAGTTTAAGATTTTTTAAATTAAATTTTTTGAAAATCTAAGGTTCTAACAGAACATTAAAAGCTAGTTTAATCAAGAGAATGCTAAATTATGATGAGAATGATATGAACTTTCTTTTTCAATATAAATATGAGGATTGTTCTTAAACTTTTAGATTATTCTTAATTTTGGACTATAATTATCTAGAAAATGCGGTCTTTTTTTAATTATCTAGCAAAAGTGCGTCGAAGTGCTGTATATTTTGAGAAGTTCACATGTCAATCTTGTATAGAAATATCAGTATTTAAAATTAATACTCAAAATTTTAATGAATTTTGATAACTACTGTTATCTATAAAAAACGCTTCACAGTGACTAGAAAATAAGTCCTGTCAATACTATTTCAAGTAACCAAATCGAATTTAATATTTTCACTGATAGTAATTGCGTAGATTAAATTATTTAGTTATAATTTTTTCCAATCAATGATTGATTACATTGACATCACAATCTAAAAACCATTTAAAATAAACGCAAATGAGCCAAGATTGATCAAGACACCGGCTTTCAAGAAAAAGTAAATTTCTTCAGATTTAAATGTAGTCTCACCAAGCATTTGTCAGATGTGAAGATTTAAAGAAAACTTTTAACTAGCAGTTAACTTACCAGAAAATATCAGCAATAAACCTTTAAAAAACGAATTTTTCACCGTTCAATAAGTGAAAAACTTAGAAAATTTCATCACAACTTTAAAATTTAGGAAAAACAGTTTCATACCAGTAAATTCAAGTAAAGATTGTAAATCTTCCAGTGAAGAAATGAATAACTAGTTGTTATTAATAATTTCTTATAACGTTAAGCTAATTAAGTCAGTTATATACCATATTTGTACACTTTATATCATATCAGGGCAGAATTGGATCTTTAGAAGTGATAAAATGAAATTCGAAAAAATTTAAAGAAAATTCATTTAAAAGCAAAAATGAGAAGTCTATAAATTTATTAGAAAGTGCAAGAAATTTAAATCCAGACTTCGTGGAACGATTGATTATAGTATGAATCAAACCTATGAACTTCTGAAGGCCTGAACATTTGCTATTTCAATTTTAAGCTCGGCTTCAATTCTCATAGGAAGTGGTTTTGGAAAAATTTGGATTTTTAACTAACGAGTTTGTTGATTAATTGCAAAAATAAAAATTTCTTTTAGAAATATTCAAAGCAGTTTTCGATACAGTTTCAAATAATTAAGCTGTTATTTATGAAATGTAATTTTATTACATTGACTTACCAAAATTTAAAAAATTCGTTTCGTAAATAATTTATCAGATTATTACACTCCTCTCGTATAAAAATGCTTCATATTTACCTTTATCGAATTTTATTTTATTTTTGACTAGCTGTACCCGCCCAGCGTTGCCCGTGCATTTAGAAAATGCAGATAAGTGAATAGCGCAGGAATAGTAGTGTAGGACATGTAGACTGTCTCTCTCTCTTCCCCCCCCCACACACACAACATTCCCCGTCGATAAAAAGGAACAATATATCCTAAATATTTTAAACGGAAAATTTTCCAAAAGATGGTCGCCAGAATTGTTTCTCAAAAGGAGCTGGTACAAACCCGGAATCAGCTATCGGCGAGCAGCGATCTCGAGAAGAAGTTTTATAAATAATTTTTTTAAAATTTTTCTAATTCAAAAATCGAAAATCGGGCTTCGAAGTCTGGTGGCCAGCCCCTTTGTGCTTCCGTGTAAAAAATTCCAGGTCCCTGCGTGCGACAGATTTGGCTGGAGAGCTCGGTCAGACAAATGGACAGACAGGCAGACAGACACATTACACGTGCTTTTATTATTATAGATCGTTTGTGCTAAAATGAATAATAATTAGAATTTCCTGAAGAATGTATTGAGTCAATAATATAGTATGAAAATGGGTACTTCTTCATTTCACCGGTGCAAGTTATAAAGTCGCCAAATGGCATTACTATGCGTAACAAAAAATCACAAAATTTCTGCTTTTCCCATCATTAACTTTCTGTTTTTTCCAAACATTTTAAATAAAAAAAAATATTTTTACAAAATAAAATTTTCAATTAACATTAAATGAATTAAATTAATGGTACAATCCTAGGAGACAGGATTCAATTTGTCACCAAAGGTCCCATACCTTTGGTGACAAACGGGAAAAAAAAGCGTCCAGGCAGAACGAAATGGCAAAATAAGAATTCTAGAAATCGTTACGTTTATCGTATCTAGTGTATCAAAGTAGGATTACCAAGAATGACAAAATTTATAACCAACTAAAATTATTCATGCCAAGGACCTAAAGCACATTTTAACCTAAGATTCAAAACACTGATGACAATTTTTCGACATAATGCAAATGAATATCTAGATCCGTTGTAGAAAAAGTCCTTAATAGGTGAAAATGCGCTTTAGGTCCCCTACTTGGCGCCTTTTCAAAACCG
The DNA here is from genome assembly GCA_026290005.1 of Latrodectus geometricus. Classification (NCBI taxonomy): domain Eukaryota; kingdom Metazoa; phylum Arthropoda; class Arachnida; order Araneae; family Theridiidae; genus Latrodectus; species Latrodectus geometricus. The sequence continues at coordinate 8,712 of JAPDSC010022832.1, forward strand.
CCGATGCCATGGCGAAAATTCTACGGCTATTTCAAAGTGAAACTTAATTAGCGACCAATGAAAAGACTAAAACAAAAGGATAATTAATGAGCATGAGTGAAAAAGCGCATCAAATTCGCGAGTTGGTGAAGTAGGGGAACTAAAGTGCAATTTAACCAACAAAAGAATATGGAATTAATTTTATAATACACACATACACAATCAGCCAGTTTAACAATATAAAATTCCAAACACGAAAAACAAAAAGCATCATACTTACAACTTAAAAGGGATAAAAAGAAATTATTGGCTGTATCCCAGTGTACGGTACGCTATTTTTATACAATTAATATAATTATAGAATATACAAATAATATCATTATATAATATAAAATTATATTATTTTATACAAATAATATAATTTTATACATTATTATATACAATTAATTATAATTGTATATATGATTACCGTTGTATATATGCGTACCGTATAAGGAGCGTACCGTTCACTGGGAATTAACCGAAATTATTAAAGGCGGAAAAAATTATAAGGGTAAGTAAAGTCCAAATTTTAAAATGCAAAATTAAGATTTCATCTTGATTATTATAAGTTATTCTCTAAAATATATATAATAACATTTTATCACTCACTCATAATTTTGGCTTCATTTTTTTTTTATTCTTCCATAAAAGCTGATCCTCTACTTTGTAGGTGGAGTTTTTTCTTCCCCAGGTTTCTTTTCTCCTGGTTTTCCTCCTTTATCATCAGGCTGTCCGGGTTTTTTCTCACCAGGTTTCTCTTCAGGCTTTTTAGGATCCATTTCTTCTCCCACGGGAATTAAATATTCAAATGAAAATATGTGATGAATTTTTTGCTTTAAGTAAACTATACAGTAACGCAGCTTATCAAATCAAAATTAGAATGTGAAATTCTGCAAATTGTCTCACTTCACTCGCGTATCATATCCACGTAGCACCTTCTCACGTGGATGTTCAAACCAGCCTTTACAGTTTTAAATAACTGTATCAATTTTTACTTCTGGAAACGTCTAGAAATTTCTGTAAAGTTTGGAATAGAGGGCGCTAGTTTCTCAGTTAATAGGAAAATGGTTCCTATCATAACTTACCGCTGTTGTACTTCTTACATGTTTATATTATTGCAGACTAATACAATAATATTCCATGTTTCAAAATTTATGTCGGATTTAATATTGATAGCAATCAAAACATAAATTTATATTCAATGAAACTTACTACGTTATAGATCAACTTCGATTCAAATTAAAGTTATTTCATATTGTAAGTGCGAATGATGAAAACTTTCCGAATTTCAGTTAAAGAAATCATTATAATCATAGAGGTTGCCTTTGACTAAATTTTTAGTCAAAAAGGGAATAGTTATCCGAATTCAGCGACATTAAATGAATGAAACTTTTATTTCTTTTTTTCCAGTTAATAACAATCATGTAAAAATAGGGGAAATGGCGGCATTTTTAAACAACCAAGCTAACAACATTCAAATTCGGAATATACTTTATGGTGCCTCTTTGATTCTCGCAAAGTTGTAATCGCGATTGATCGCCAAGCCGGGCAAACCCCAATCATATTCCGATAGCAACAGGGGAATTCATTGTCTGTGCAACAAAAATCGCCAATAAAAACGATAGCCAAACAAAAATCGCCATGTTTGCCAAGGGGCCACCTTAAAGTATAGTTTTACCATAATTTGACATTGGTAACGAACAAATTTCAAATGGACAGACAGACAGACACATTACACTTGCTTTTATTATCTATCTATAACCCCGGAATCAGCTATTAGCGAGCAGCGATCTGGAGAAGAAGTTTTATAAATAATTTTTTTTTAAATTTTTCTAATTCAAAAATCGAAAATCGGGCTTCGAGGTCTGGTGGCCAGCCCCCTTGTGCTTCCGTGTAAAAAATTCCAGGTCCCTGCGTGCGATAGATTTGGCTGGAGAGCTCGGTCAGACGGACAGACACATTACACTTGCTTTTATTATTATAGATTATATATTAGGTTGGGGAAAAAGTAATCCATTATTTTTTTCGGTAGACGTCTGTAGTGATCGATATCTCGTGAGGTATCTATCAAACAATTTCTGATTTATGCTCATTGGAAAGGTGACATTTGACACTAAAATATCCTCTTGCAGTTTTTTGTTTGATTAATTCAGTTACCAGTACAAGGTTTTAAAAAGGGAAGACAAACAGAAAATTAGGATACATTTTCGTTTTTCTCTTGTAACGGCGAAAAAGATAGCCGGGTGGCTAAAATTGTGAAAGGTGTTTATCGTCCTATATAAGACTGTAACAACCAGTTACGTACAATTTTTGTTTCGTCGATTCCGTTCGGTTATTTTTGACGTTAGAGATGCACCTCGCATGTGGATACAGCATCGTCGAAAATGTCTATAAAATATCAAAAAGGATCGAAGTTAACCGCATGTCAGCAGTCGTAACGCGCAAGACTCAAAAATCTACATGAAAGCTGTTTTAAACCTCTTTACAAAGTGAATCCAAAAGAAGTTACAGAAAGTTCACGTAAAAATAATGGATTTCTTTTTCCCCAAACTAATATTTAATATAAATAATTAAATTAAGAATCTTCTCTTAATTCAACTTTTTAAACACACGAAGGTAAATTTTCTCATTAGAAATTGATAGAACTTTGAAATAAATACAAGTACCCACTCTCAATAGTAGTTATGGTATCCTTTCTAGAAGTGATTTGATATTTTAAACAGTGACAATTAATATTGGATGAAACAAACACGTTTTCTGTTGAAAGAAACTATTCTTTAAACTTGGGCAGATACGTTTAAATTGAATAAATATGCAAGATATGTTAAGAATTTTATTTCAAATCTAATATAAAACATAATTTATAATTTTTATGTATTTTATAATTGTAGCCTTAGCACTTCTTATAAAATATTTAAACGATTTTAAGAGAAATTAAGTTTTAATAAGCATTTTAGAGCATCTTACAAACTAGGACCTTGCTTTCTAAAATAAATTTTTGTACATTTCATTTCTAATGTATAATCCTTTGTTGTCTTTGCAATTAAATTCAAAATTTCAAACAATAGGAAATTTCCATTATATATGTTACCGTGAAAGTCCGAAATCTGGAGAATGTCGACATTCGCTGGTGAATGTCAACATTCACGTAGTCACTTGGTGTATGTCCGAAATATTTGCTAGATATCCTCATTTCTCACTTACACCGGCAAATGTCGACATCCACAATGCACTAATGTTGAATCTTGAATATGCGTTTCATCTCTCCGTATCCGGAGAGGAGAAATGCAGATTTGCATTTTCTTATCTCAATATTTCAGGCGTGAAAAACGTCACATGTGTGACGTAACTTATCACCTCTCTTAGAAAGGAGGAGTGACCAATCACGGTGAGTAGAGGAAGTGTAGAGGATTTTTAACCCGCGGGACAAACCTGACAACAAACAAATTAAAAACAAATTAAATGCTCTAGACCGCACCTCTTTGTTGACGTTGCCTTCTGTTATCTCCTTTTCGAGCTCTTTAATCATCTTTTCAAATTCCACCAAAGCTTGTCTGTGATTGTCGACATATACCGGCGATGGTCCGAAAGTGCAAGAAATGTAATCAATTGTACGGGCTTTCACCAACGTTTTTGGTATGTGTTGACATTCACCGGTGAATGTCGACATTCTCTGATTTCGGTCTTTCACGGTAACATATATAATATATTGAAATTCCATGATTTTTCAAAATCAGTTCTTCACAACAGCTTAAGTACTTAAACTTTGAGTTAACTGAAGTCTATGAGCTACCTTAACGCATGAACTACCTAAAATTTATAATTTTTATATATTCCCTTGGTGCAGTATAATATACTTTTTATTTGCTAATAAATATAACAGAAAAGCTTAGAATTATTTTCAAATAAAATGGTCTCCAACTCTAAACTTGTTTAGTCAATATCAGTACAAGTATGGAAATTTTCATTACATAAATTTAAAATTAAATTTTGAGACACCCAATCGTCTTACTAAAAGTTTCGGAAATGTTTCTAAATCTAATTAAGAATATTTAAAGTTTAAATAAAAGGCTCTAAGAGATAAACTTAAAAAGTTAAAACTTTACGTGGAATAAGTCCTACAGCAAACTACAAGCTTCAAAATAAACATCAAATTTGAAGTGAAATTTTAATTCTATTTGGAACCAAGAAAAAAGTAAATGCACAAGATTATTAATAGCCTGCACGATTTCAAGAGTATTACCAAGCCATATACCATTTACTTAAAAACTGATTACATTTAAAACTACATTTCAAAAGATGACGCATTTTTAGTCAAAATTAAATTCTGCAATCGAGAACATTGGATTAGTGGAATTTGTGTTAGTCAATTTTACATGAAAAAGCAATCTTAAGAAAATGTCTGTTAATATATAAATATATCTTTATAATTCCATTTTACATACTACTGCTGCAACTATAACTGCAAATGCATATGATAGTATCTTCACAAAATAGGCAACGTGCGTTAAATTCTTGTCTTTGGTTCTTACGCCTTCTTTTGCTAAAGCATCCAATATATAAGGAAAAATATACCCCGTTACAGTCAATCCAGCAACATATCTCAAAGTCAAATTCCAAAATTTTGGTTGCTGAAGTTCCTTTTTAAGCTATAAAAAAAAAAAAAAAAAAAAAAAAAAAAAAAAAAAAAAAAAAAAAAAACGAATAAAACACATTCAGTTATCATTGCAAAAATGATAAAATTCAATAATTTTAAATACAAAATGAAAATTAACAATACAAAACAACACAGGGCAAATTTTGAATTCTAATTGAGTGAATGCTAGTGATATGGATGTAAAATCTTTTGAAAGTAATTATTCAACAATTTGTTATTAATTTTGAAGTATTAGTGTTCTAGTTTAAGATTAAATCCACTACAGAAAATTATGTCCCTTCTAGTTTTTATACAATGAATTTTCTATTGCAACATTTAAATCTACCTTATTGAAGTTATTGAAAACAAGAACATTTAACTTAAATTTATTGAAAAGCATAATTTCAAAAATGTATTTTGATATAACGTTTGCTTAGGATATTACCATAGTTATATGAAAAAATTAGTAATTTAAGAACAGATTTTAATCCATAGATTATGGAGTAATACGTAGCTTCATCCTTAATTAAGCAGGATCAGCGAGTCATAGAAATTATGAAAACATTCAATCAAATAATTTTTAACATCTAGAATAAAATCAAGAACATTGAAAAAAATTTTTTGAAGTAATTTGTACGATTCTAGTTAGATTTAGGAATTTAAGAATGTTAATTTTTGGAGCATTTGACAATGAAGATAATTTACTCACTTCTCGGCAAAATAGAGACATAGTGAAATGCTAAAAACTAATTTCACAGGCTTCAATTTATGTTAAAAACGCAGAAACTTCCCCAAAACAAAAGCAGCTTTTTATCTTAACGCCTTCTATACTGATATTGGTTTTAACCTAAGAAGTAAAGTGAAAGTACTTATCTACGCAGTTAATTATTTAAAGATAATTTAATAATATTTTATTGAAAAATTCATGTATTCCACTCACAAAGCTTAAATCAATTGAAATACTCTTGAACATGTGCCGCCCAACCTGTCTAGTGGTTAACGTAACTGATTACGGATGGGGAGGACCTGGTTTCGAATCCCGGCTCGGGCATGGATGTACCTCTTTCTCTCTCTCTGTGTTTCTTGTCCTTTCCTCAGATGATGGATGAATGTGGCCCACCCTATAAACCCGTTTGCGGCGGTGTGGCGTGGGCGATGCTACTCGTACCTCTGTGACTTGGTTCACAGGTGCCCACCGGGTAACGATAAAATGATTAGCAGTTTCCGGCCTTGTTGCAGCTAATGGGCTAGTGTACTATACTTGGTCAAGGGTGCCCACCATTAGAAAAAAAAAAAAAAAAACTCTTGAACACGTGAAGGTGATCTCATCCAAATTTAGTAAGAGCTTTGTTATACCGGTAGTTTGATCAGTTAAAAAAGTAAACTATTTATTAAGATACGGTGAACCACAATAATTAATGAAAACAAGTTAGTGAGAATAAATATTAATGAGGTATTTGCATTAATTTTGTCGCAATAGAATATTACATTAGATTATATTTAACGACGTTACGTACATTCTAAGTCTATGTTTTGAGATCGGAATTCTGAACAAATTCTAGTACAAGAGCAACACTTACGGCCGTATTCACCAAACACGGGTTAACTTAATTGTAGCCTAACTCGGATATAACTCTACTCTAGCAATACTCGCCGATTTTTATTCACGAAGCGGAAAAATTCCCGTGTAAAACAACTTTGGAGTTAACTGAACACGACATATAAGACGGCTTCTGATTGGCTTGCTATCTTGCACATCAATGTCAACAAACATATCGCTTAGGTCCGCTATTGTTTGCTGACTCGGCGCTAACACTCCGAAATCGTAGGGTTATTCTACGGATCCATATAGGCGAGTTAATCGCTGTTTTTGTCGTGGTTAATAACGTTTCATGACTTAACTCGCCCTTAACCCTGAAACCTCTTTTAACTCTGGTTGGTGAATATGGCCGTTAGACTGTTACCTTAATTTACATATTTATAATATGTCAAGAGATTATAATACTGTATTAGACCAACCCTATATAAACTTCACAACTGAAATGACTACAGTTTCTCTACCATTTACATTATCATGGACTCAGCAGCCACACTATAGTTCCACTCTCTACTTGTACATAATCATCCACCCATCCTTATGTTGTCTTCCTAAAATGTAACCAAACTGTAATGTATTGAGCACTGCGTAACCCAATACAAGGCTTTAAGACCCCACCATTGTAAATCTTTCATTCTTATTAACGTACTGGGATGGCGGCATGCATTGGGGACGACCTTCTGCTCTCTGGAAGGCGCTGTTTGCCCTAGATAGTGACGAGTGGATTAAATCTGATAACCGAATGGTACTGTATGGGACCCTCTCTCATCTTTCATGTATGTATGTACTCATTAGCAAAAAGTCACTTTCCAGTGTTCTTAAGAGTAGCGCTCTAATTGTGTCTTTGTGGCAATGATCGATATGATCGTTGTTCTGTAATGACAAAAAACTGTATTGTTAATCAAAATGGAAGATTAATATGACATGTTGTTGTTGCTGCACCAGTAAACAACATGCTGGTGTATGTTTACCTGTACCTAGACCTGAGTTACGCTCTACCAGTTAGATAAAAGTAGTCAGCTGGGAGTCCTTGTAATTTAGAAGCAGAGAGACCAAGCAGAAGACACCCCAATAATTGGTCTGCTACCCAGAGGTATAATTTTACATGGAGGACATTGAGGGCATAACATATTTAACGTGCCATAACCACCATTAGGGAACACGATGGATGATCGGTTGGACCGGGATTCGAGCTCACTATCTTCCGATAACAAGAAGAAAAAGGCCACCGTGACCCAATAATAATGTGACATGTTATGACATAATATGACTCTCTAACAGATAAGATTGCAAGATACTTGTTCTACAGGGATGCGATGATATTATAGAAGAGAACTTATGGAATGCTATTTCCACTCTTGAAAAAATGTTATATTCAACATAAAATTTACATTAAGATATATTATTAACCCTTTCGTGCCGATTGTCACGTCTACGTGCCAGCAAAGAACACACTCACTTCTCAGCCGACACTCAGGTGTGCCAGAGCGTTTTCCCGTTCAGCCCTGACTGTCACGTATTTGTGCCAGAGTCCTGGAACGTTTTAAAAACTATAATTTCTGCCTCAAGATGGCACTGTATATCCATATGGTTTCAGATACATGCATATTAGACCTTCTACTCGAAATGAGAGAAGCATGACTTACATACATGTGTTTTTGATTATATAAACAAAAGGGGAAATAAATGTTTCCGAATGGCATGCTTTATGACGTCTCTTTAAATTCGCACATACTAGTTGTTTATTGTAAGTAGAGAAGTTTTATTTTCGCTAAAGCGTTGGGTATTTTGCTTTGCAGTTTTTAGAAAATAATTGGATCTTGTTAGACGTGAATTCTTTCCGTTTATACCGTTGTAATATCGAAGCGTTGAAAATGTTTAACAGCAGAAATGATGCAAAATATTTCAGATTTTGATTCCGAAACAGATTCTGGTAGTAGTGATACTATGATATATTCTGATCATAAGGAATGTGGCGTTGATAGCAGGCTTAATAGCAAAAGAGCCCCCGGTCCTGGACAGACGCTCGAGTAAGACACTGCCTTTCTCTGCGATAAGCGTGCGTTTGCGCTACCCGTCGCGAAGGGGTTAAGAATCAGAGTCATGCAAAAGTTTTCAATGCGTACTTAAAATGCAATAAACAAATAAAGATGCAGACGAACTTGGAGCTACATATCTGTTCTAAACACTGCATTATTTATGCTTCAAAAATGTTATATATAAAACTGTCTGTATGAGTTCTTGCGTTATTCCTCATTAAAATGAAGGAATCACCAATAATTGTGGTATGGAATAGGCCATAAAGTCCCATAATCTCATTTGCATACTCATGCGCCATCAAATTGAATATCTGAACAGTAATATAAGTCTCTGTTTACCTATGACGATTCCTATTTATACAGTCTGTCATCCCGTCTGTAATATGATCTTTCAGAGACAAATGCAGGGTTCCTTCAAATGAAACTTTTTGGTTTCACCTTGTAAACTGAATCCGGGATACATCACATACTTTCGAAACACATCATTTTGTATTTAATTTTGGTGTTCAGTAGCCAACATTTTCGGTTCATACTGCACTGTTAATTGAGATCAACGGAATACGTACCGTTGGCCAATTATATGCGTAGAAACCTTCCAAATTTGAACTATTTAGTTTGCAATTTTTGATCCCATTGTCAAATAAATATAAGTTTATTTTTGAAGTTGAAAATCATAATTTTTTTTTCTGTATCGATGAATTATTAAGAAGATATTAGTTTGGGGAAAAAGAAATCCATTATTTTTACGTGAACTTTTTGTAACTTCTTTCAGATTCGCTTTGTAAAAAGGCTTAAAACAGTTTTCATGTAGATTTTTAGGTCTTGTGCGAAGCTACGACTGCTGACATGCTGTCAAGTTTAATAATTTTTTATATTTTATAGACATTCTCGACGATGTTGTATCCATGCGAGGTGCATCTTTAGCATCTAAATACTCAAACGGAATCGACGAAACCAAAATTGTGCGTAACTGGTTGTTACAATCAAATATAGGACGATAAACACCTTTCCCAATTTTAGCCACCTAGTTAGCATTTTCGCCATTATAAAAGAAAAACTAAAATGTATCGAATTTTCTGTTTGTTGTCTTCTATTTTTAAAACCTTGTACTCATAACTGAATTAACCAAACAAAAAACAGCAAGAGAATATTTTAGTGTCAAATGTTACCTTTCCAATGAGCATAAATTTGAAATTGTTTGATAGATACCTCACGAGATAGCGATCACTACAGACGTCTACTGAAAAAATAATGGATAACTTTTTCCCCAAACTAATATATTAACTTTCATTTACTGAGTAACATGTAAGTAATCTTGCTCTGAGTGATGTCTTAACTTTATTTATTTCTTGGAATCAATTTCACAGTTCGAAATAACGCTTCTTGTTACTCTAAAGCAGCGTTTCCCAACCTTTTTTGGCCAAGGCACACTTGTCGCGGGGAAAAAAATCACGAGGCACACCACCATTAGAAAATGTTAAAAAATTAACTCTGTGCCTATATTGACTATAATAAAGTAATTCTCTTGAATAGGAATCAAATAAGCACAAAGAAAGTATTTTATAATTACTTTATTATGAAATATTAAGTAAACAGAATAGTGAAAAATTATAAAATACTTTCAGTGCGAAACCTGAGCCTGTTTGGCTGAACACAAAGCTGATATTCTGGCTGGAATCGAAGAAAGACACACACGTAGCTCTTCGTCAACAGTTCTCAGTCTCTCTCTGTATTTGGTTTTCATAGCAATCATGCTTGAAAAGCTAATCTCACACAGATATGTAGTGGAAAAAGGGAGCAATGTCAAAATAGCTTTGTTTGCCAGAAGGGGGGAACTCCTTGGCAGTATCCAACCAAAAACTATCCAAAGGTAGATCAGCAAATCTTAGCTTGCAACCACGATTTTGTCTCAGTTCAATTAGTTCCTCCTGCTCCTGTAAAGTTATTTCCTTTCCAACAACTGATGCTGAGCTATAAGGGTCCCTAACCCAGTCCAAGGCATTCAGTGGAGACTGAAGAGAAATAAAATGACAACTTCTCCTCAAGAGTTTTTAAATGCTTAACTATTATCTCACACAGTGCAGCAGTGTGAACACCTTGCCATTGCATGGTGAGTGTGAACATTTCAGTTGATGCCAGAGTTGCACCTTTGAACGGAATCCATTTATTTTATCTGTACTTGTAAGCAGGTTTTCATTTCGGCCTTGCATTCGGGTGTTCAATTCAATCAGATGATGAAATATATCTTCCAGGTATGCCAGACTTGCACACCACTCATCACTTGCAAGCTGCTTTGCGTAATCTGATCCCTCATTTGTCAGAAACACTTTAAGTTCCTCCCGCAGCTCATACACACGAACCAAGACCTTGCCACGCGACAACCACCGGACTTCCGTATGAAACAGCAAGGTTTTATGCTTTGCTTCCATCTCCTCACACAAAGCTGCAAATATGCGACTTTTCATGGGTCATGACTTTACAATGTTTACCATGCGCACAACATCATCCAACACATGAACTAAGTCTGATGGTAAAGTCTTGGCTACGAGGGCCTTGCGGCACACCACGGTGCTTCAGACGGCACACTGGTGTGCCGAGGAACAGCGGTTGGGAACCGCTGCTCTAAAGAATCCACTTATAAAATTTTTTAATTATGATGCTTCTTTACCTCATTCTTCTAATTTTTATTCAAGACTTCACATTACGTATTTTTTTAAATTTTATACTTAACTTATTTAATAGTTTAACATGAAGTTCCTTTCATGAATACATGTCTGTATTTCATAGTTAGTAAATTCATAAATGGATTTCACTAAGGCTAAAGATGAGATGTTTCCTTCATCTCTGTTTTTTTTATTCGAGCATTTATGCCGTGTCATGACAGCATGAATATTAGCAATGTTCTCAATTCACTCATAAATTATCTAATCACAATTTGAATTTTTACAAATACTGTTTCTATTCAAAATTGCAAACATTGGTACACTGGTCGTCTTATAGTTCTGAAAGATTTTTTTCTATATGAGGGTTAATTCAACCAGGAGTAGTGATTTAAAATAGAATCTTAATCATAAACAATATCACTCGAACGCAATCATAAAAATATATTATAAATTAATGATCCTTCATTAATGGTGTGATGAGGTAAAATAAAGAAAACAGGATATTTCCTAATAATTTTATTCAGATAATAATATACGAAGCTTCTTTTTTATCTGATAATATAAAATAAGTTACCTAAACTATTTTCAAAACTTTCATCTTTGGCATAGGAAGATGTTTTTTGAAGATTTTCTACTGTGCATAAAAAAATGGTAAAAATGAGTTTCATTATGTACGTTTAAATTTTTTATGCATGGGTGATAGTTTAGTAAGTAAATAGAAAAAATGGGTTAAGAAAACTCTTCTAAAGATATTTTAGTCCGTTTCTGTATTGTTAATCTTTGAAAAGTGCTGACTTTTGTGGAACTTAGCGCATAACCTATAATTTAAAATAGATCGCCTACTATGGTCAACAAGTGATGTATGGAAAATAGTGCAGTTATTCTTAAGATGAGAAAAATTCCAAAAAAATTAATTATGCAATACTTAGTTGAATTTTTTACAAGAAATAACCCTTTTACGAAATCGATTTATAGGTTAGTAAATACCTATACGTCCAAGATATAAGCAGTCCTTAGAATTTCATGCTTTTATCATTATTATTTTTAAATTTTCAAGCTCAATTTATTAAAGTAATAGTTTTAGTTATCAACTGAAGTTTTACCGATCCAAGATCCCTACTCATTATGCAAATTTTTACACAATTATGTTCTAAGATAATTATAAATTGAAAGATTTAATAAATCAATGTTTGTTAATTTAGTAATGGTGCGATATTCCAATATTAAAAAAAATCATCTCCTAAGAAAACAATTTTTATGCAAAAAAGTTTAGTCAATAAAAATGAAGTTGCATTTTTTAGGGTTTTACTTGCATGTTTTTTCAATATAAGAACTCGGTCTTTTTTTTGTTTTGATATTGAATATAGCTTCACAATAAATAAATGCGTCACTCTACTACTACCAGAGTTATAACTATATTAATGATGTTTCTAAAAGTGTATAATCTACTGGAAATACTCTCCTTTAAGAAATTGAAAAGTCAATCTTTCCAAAACTAATGGTCATCTTTGGAAAACAAAGAGACTGCTGGTTCAACATATTGAAGAATTTAGTTCAAGCCCTTGATAACAAATGAAGAAAGAAAAAATCTGCAATATATAGAAAGTTAGTTTTCATTATTAAATCCTTACAATCAGTTCACACAAACTTTCTCTTTATGTATATCTTGTTCAAATTTTCAATTGCTTATAACTTACTTATTATGCATCCGCACAAGTACAAATATTTTTTTTTAAACTTGTAGTGAATGCCATTGATAGTAATACAATTTTTTAAATATTAATTCATTAATTAAGTTTAATTAGTTAATTTTAGTTTTATGTAACGCGAGAATACATTATTTTGTAGTGGTGCCATCTATTGGCATGAACAACTACTATCTACATTTTTATATTTCTTACATTCTTAAATTTATTATTTTATTATGTAAATGAGTTTATTACTTCCGTTGAAAATTCAAAATTGTGATTTTGAAATAAGTTAGTGGGAGAGATTGTAAGTGTGTGTGTGTGTGAGAGAGAGAGAGAGAGAGAGGGAGAGTAAGAATTTTTTATAATTAAAAAAATGAATAAAATTTATTATAAAAGACTTTCTGCAAAATTATGAAAGGAACGTTTTGCCTTGTAATTTCAAAGTTGGTAGAGCGTTGACTTAGAATCTTCGAATCAGACAATGTGAAATTGAACAAAATATTAATAAAATAAAATTATGTTGTCCTAAGTAGAAGAATTGATTTAAAAGTTTTTGCATATTACTTGTTTTTTAAATAAAAAGATTAATGGATGTAGTTTGGTCATCATCACATTTTGCACATTCCACTCAAAAATAAAAAAAGTAGGTTCTTATAATTTAATTGTCGGTTTAGATTTTTAAGAGGCTTTTGAGTTTTTAACTATTATGAATTTTGTAAATATATGAAATTTCAAAAGGAAAAAGTTATTTACGTAATGTACGTATTATATTAGTTTGGGAAAAAAGAAATCCATTATTTTCACGTGAACTTTATGTAACTTCTTTTGGATTCGCTTTGTAAAAATGTTTAAAACAGTTTTCATGTAGAATTTTAGGTCTTGCACGTTACTACTGCTGACTTGCGGTCAACTTCAACCATTTTTGATATTTTACAGACATTTTCGACGATGCTGTATCCACATGCGAGGTGCATCTCTAACATTAAAAATACCCGAACGGAATCGACGAAACAAAAATTGTACGTAATTGGTTGTTACAGTCTTATATAGGACGATAAACACCTTTCACAATTTAAGCCACCCGGCTATCTTTTCCGCCGTTACAAGAGAAAAACGAAAATGTATCGAATTTTCTGTTTGTTGTCTTCCATTTTTAAAACCTTGTATTCGTAACTGAATTAATCAAACAAAAAACCGCAAGAGGATATTTTAGTGTCAAATGTCAGCTTTCCAACGAGCATAAATATGAAATTGTTTGATAGATACCTCACGAGATATCGATCACTACAGACGTCTACCGAAAAATTAATGGATTACTTTTTCCCCCAACATAATATTTCAACATTATTGACTTTTAAAAATTATTTGTTCAGAATTAAAATCTGCAGGATAATTTTTTAAAAATTGTATTATAAGTTGTTACAAAAACTATTCCACAGAAAATGGGATATTTGAATTATAATTCTCTTTTTATTTGTATTTAACAGTTTATATGTCAATAGTAATGAACAAACCTCAAAATTAATTATTTATTGCGAGGTTTGTTTTTATTTTTTTAATATTTATTTAATAATAAAAATTATCATATATTCTTTTATTAAATATTTATTTAATAGTAAATTATTATATTAAAAGTTTATGTTTGCTTTCCTTTCTAGGATTACTTTGATTTGAGAATTACTTTTAATTTATAAATTGAATTTCAAGTTACCTTATAAAGGAAATCGGACCCCTTGAGTTGTTAATCAAAGCAGGGCTTTAGATTTTTGTATGTTATACTCTTACGAAAATGATTCTTTTTTAAATTAATTTTCCCTTCAAAGAGTTTATTTCATTTTTGTGTAATAAATATATAATATGTCAAGGGAAATATTAAGGTAGAATTCTTAACATAAGAATTATTTTCTAAAAATTATAGATTAAAGTTTTTAAAATGCTATTAATTGTATGTTTTTTAAACATTAACTATCGGAATGATTAAAATTCTTAATTGTAAAATTGATTTAATCTTTGTTATGTTAAAATAATTTGGAATACTTTCAAAATTATTCTAAAATTAATCATATGAGTTGCAATAATCTTTAAGTAACCAAAGGAACGTGAAAAAATTTCTAAGTCAGTTTTGAATGGTGGAAAAGTGTGAAAGCAGAGTTAAGATATGATGAATAATGACTATTTGGAAATGAACTTTAAGTTTGTTCTTCACCTAAAAATAATTGTAAATATTGAACACTAGAGGGCCTTACTAAATATTAGCCATAAATGAAGTTAATGCTAATATATTAAAGTGAGCTGAAAAAATAATAATGAGCACGTTTTTTTAACACATCCAATAAGAAATTAGATTTTACCACAAAAAAGCTTATAGTTATGCTATGAATCGGTGCCAAATTGTGTAACAGAAAAAAAAATTGAAACTTTTTGCTAAGAAATTTACTTTTTTATTAAGTATTGAGGAATATTTTTTTTGTATTTATAGATTAAAAATGTTTTTAATTCATTGTATTTGGTTGGTCATTGTATTAGATGATTTTATTTAATGCATATACTTGTTCCTTTTTTCATTTTAAAATGTAATTTTCACTAGCCATAGAAATTTCACGCACATATCACTTTGTTCTGAAAACTATAATAATAGCAATATAAACCTTTACAGGTTATGTATGCTTAACTTTATTGCTAATGCATATTCTAAAAGTACTTTACTTGCAATAAGTAATAGTTTTGACTATTTTTTAAATATAAATTAGCATTTACTTTTGAATTTCGTTAATCCGCTTTAATAACTTTTATTATCTAATATTTATGATAAAAATTGATAATAAAAAGGCAATTATCGCGGAATTAACGTTGAAATGTTTTGCTTTAATTAAAACCTACCACACAAATATATTGATAAAGGGGTTTTAAGGAGTTTTCTGAACAAGTGGACAGAAAAGTAATTTTAAGGAAATGTGTTTCTATAAAAGACTTGTGATATGTTTCTATAAAAACTTCGAGTGTGTTTTTGGAATAAGAAAAGGCAACTTATCTAATTAGCTTAAAAAACACATAAGAACTGCTTACAATTTTAGCTCGTTATCTCTAAAAATTCAATTTCTAAACTATATGATTTTTTTTTTGTTATTAAATGAAAATAGCTTCTTTATTTTTATCAAATAATTCTATTCTTTAATATCTTCCATGTATAGGAAATAGGACTAATGTTTAACTATGTAAATAATAATTTTTTTCGTCAGAAGTTTTAATTACATTTGTAATTTAAGAAATCCTCTTCATTAATTTTCTAGTTAAATAACTGTAAAATTTTATTTCTCTTTTGTTGTTTAAAAAATAAAGCAAATAATTCAAAAAATTAACTTCTGCATTTTTTTACTACATAAATAATTTATCTTTGAGAACAATAAGTTTTTAGTTTATACTATCCCACGATTCTGCGTTTGTAATTTATTTTTAACTCTATAGTATAATGTAAAAGAAATTTAGGTCCGCGGTGGCGGGGTTGGTTAGGGCGTCGTTCTCGTTACCAAAAGGTGGTGAGTTCGAATCTCTGCTTAGCCGAAGATCCATCGTGTTCACTAATGGTGACTGGGGCTCGTAAAAGATCTCGTGGTCGCAATATCCTCCATGTTCCTATTCCAAATTAATACCTCTTGGGGTGGTTGGAGCCAAGCTATGGGTCTTCTCTGGTTTCAATCTCTAAATTGGAAAATTCAGATGGTGCTGCCATCTTTGAGCCAAAAGTAGTATTTCTACCTTTGTATGAGGGTGCTCTATTCATAAAACGGAAGACGCTCTCTCTCGGACTTCATTTGCTTTGTCTTGACGGGCGGGCTTGGTATTGCCAAGTGTCATTAGAAACAACAAAATAAATATTATAGAAACTGCAACGTTAAATTTATTTTCCTCTTTAAACAAATAATTCATATTTTTCTATTATATTCTCTAAGCAAATAATTTATACAGATTTATGTTGTATGCAATGTTGTTGCAAATTATGTAAACTGAGTGAGCGCTTTTGCATCGTTTATTCTCCTTATAAATAACTTTGTAATTTTTAGTCATGACAGTGTGGCAGGCTATATGAACTGTAACTCTTTCTGGAAGGTTGGCATACCTTTCAATAACGCATTTTTGTTAAAGTCAGTTTTACTTTATGAAATAAAGGTTAAGTTTACAAATTGCGGTTTAATCAATGTATAAGGACATCCTACACTGAATCTCTACTTCAAATGATTCCTGTGTAAAATCGAAAATGTCATTGGATTCCTGATTTGAGGATATAATTACATACTGAGAGTTAAATATTAAGAATTATTTTTCATTCCTTAAAAAATATTAGTTTGGGGAAAAAGAAATCCATTATTTTTACGTGAACTTTATGTAACTTCTTTTGGATTTACTTTGTAAAAAGGTTTAAAACAGCTTTCATGTAGATATTTAGATCTTGCGCGTTACGACTGCTGACATGCGGTTAACTTCGAATATTTTTTATATTTTATAGACATTTTCGACGATGCTGTATCCACATGCGAGTTGCATTTCTAATATCAAAAATACCCGAACGGAATCGATGAAACAAAAATTGTACGTAACTGGTTGTTGCAGTCTTATATAGGACGATAAACACCTTTCACAATTTTAGCCACCCGGCTATCTTTTTCGCCGTTACAAGAGAAAAATGAAAATGTATCGAAATTTCTGTTTGTTGCCTTTCATCCAAAACCTTGTACTCGTAACTGAATTAATCAAACAAAACAGCAAGAGGATATTTTAGTGTCCAATGTCACCTTTCCAACGAGCATAAATCTGAAATTGTTTGATAGATACCTCACGAGATATCGATCACTACAGACGTCTACCGAAAAAATAGATTACTTTTTCCCCCAACCTAATATGATTAAAAAAAACAGTCATAAAATACAATAAAATATAATTTATAAAACAAGTTTGTATTAATAAAAAGCTATACTTAGAGTTGTATCTTATTTAACAAAAATGAGACAAAGTATGATATGAAAAGGAATAAAAGGTATCAACAGCATCTCATTAAAAAACGATTGTTTGAAACTTTATTAAAACAGTAAAAAATTATAAAAAACTAATACATTACATCTAAAAATTTATCTTTAAAACTTGTTAATCATACTTATACAGCCAAGAAAATCGGTCACTTAGCAATACATAAATTTTCGGGAGATTTTTGGTAATTCATTTGAAAAAAAATAGACGTTTTCTTGACTTGGTACATTTTTCTTTACGTTGTCTTTAAAGAAAACCTTCATCGTCACTGTTAATATATTTAAAGTCTGCTAATGGTTGTCTACGCAAATCTGCTGATGTATGAAGTCTGCATGATGGTACCGGTTCAGGTTCGTTCCTACACTCATAGATTTCAACTATACTGATGAAGATAGAGTACAATACATGAATCCCCTGAAGAACAACAATCATTGCATTAACGTTACATCAAAATGAATTGCAATTTCTATGAGCAGTTTAAATCCTAATTTAACAAACATAATCATTTGAAATATGTTAATGATTAAAGTGTTAAAATTTAAAATAGTGAAATGAAGTGAATATGCTGAAAATTCTAAAATTTGTATTAAAATATCAAGATAAAACGCTATTATATAATATTAATCTTATGTAATATTCTTATTCTGTGATAAATTTAGGTTCAGATAAAATTACCAAAAGCTGTTCATGAACTAAATTTAAATTATACTTAAATCGTAAACTAAAAGAGTTATATTAATCTATTTAATTTTTTAGGTTATGATTTGTCCAAATTCAAATGATTAAAAGTTAATGATGAAAAGTCGCTTGCAAGTTTTTGTACTTCAAGTCCTCAAATTTCTGATATTTTGTCACAATGGTTAATTTCGTCATTATGTTGTTTTTAATCCCAGATTGTGAAGTGATACTACTCCTCAATCCTTACAAGTCCAAAAAGCTAATCTAAAAATTGGAGGCAAGATTTACTTTCTCGTAAACACTTAACATTAAAATTATTCTTTGAAACTCAGCGTAGCTTTTCAGGACGTCTTCATTAAGATTAATTTATCTCTCTACAGTCAAGTTTAACACTCAAAATTATTCAACTGAGGCTTTTAGTTTAAAGTGAATTTTTAGAAACTACAAACATCTAAGCTTTAAATGGAAATGACATCTAGACATGTTAAATTTGAAGCTAAAAAGAAAGCCCTCTTCAGTGGCCAATTTGGTTTAATAAGAACACAATTCAGAGTGCTCTTTGTGTATATACTTAAATTTCAATTCAAGTACAAGCAACATTTTCTTTAAGAATCGTACACAAAGGGAGTGTTGAAGCCACAAATCTTTTCGGTTATTAGGAATCTATTATTGGACATTTAAAATACTTTAAAATTCGTATAACTTACAGTACTAAAACTGTACTTGCACGTTTGTCTTAATGATTCTTGATAATACAATTCAACATAACTTCATATAAAAATTTGAGCTAATTTAAACTGAACTTCATTTCTGAAACAATTAAAAATTTAAACCTGCCATCATTTAAGTTTTTCATATTAGCATATAATAAACTAATTGACAAAAATTTTATTCTTTAGTAAGAAAAAATATTTACTTTAAAAATTAATTTACTTCTATTACATAAGTTTAGTTAATGATCTTAATTTTCTAATGTTTGAATTTCGAATCAAGAATTTCAGTTTATACATTATTTAATTCTTCAAACTGTAAATTTTTCATTTTAGACACCATTCCATGTGAAAGGTAAACTATTTCATTTTAAGGGTATCTACATAGCCATTGTAGATTAAATATTTTGAGTATCAGGTAGCTTAGATAATTTGAACTCTGGCTGAAACTCTTTCTAAAACTGAACGGAACAACTTTGATATACCCCCCCTCCAAAAAACAATTGCGCGCCAAATTTGGCACTCCCTACGGACTTCTATGGGCAGCTGTTTCTTATTTTGGTGCTACCAATTTAGGTTTTTTCAGCTTTTAGGTATTTGCTGTTACCAAATTTAGTATTTTCTTGCATTCGTACCATTTTCTGAGTTTTTTTTTTTTTTTTTTTTTTTTTTTTTTTTTTTTTTTTTTTTTTTTGTTTTTTTTTTTTTTTTTTTTTTTTTTTTTTTTTTTTTTTTTTTTAAGTTTATCTATTAATTATTTGTATTTTGCGAGAAACCATCTTGGCGAGTGAAAAAAGGCGCCAAAAACAGGTATTATGGTTGGCGAGGGAAAAAAGTCGCCAAATTTCCGATTTGGGGGGTATATCAAAGTAGTTCCAACTGAACAATTATATTAAGAATATCAACTCATCCTTACCGTTAAGGAAACTATTACACAAAGACAAAGAAAAGTGAAAAGAAAAATAATCGTTAATAATTCTGCCGTCTTCTCTGTAGGGCTTTCTCTACCCAGATACTTCCATACTGTTGGTGTGATTATAGTGACCAGAGCAAATACGAAAACAATAATTAGAAGGTTTCGAATGAAAGCATCATTTCGTATACTTCTCCGAACCTGAAGAAAAATAATAAATTCATAAAATTTAAAACGTTTATTGAGTAAAAAAAATAAATTCTAATTTTATTTTTAAATTTAAACTAAATTTAAATACGTATAAAAATTCGTTAGATTAATAAACATTTGATATATTTTCAATTTCTTAAGCAATTTCATCTTGAAAACAATCATTGCTTGTTGGAACTAATAAGGCCTATCAACAAGAAGTGCTGTGCTTATTACTTTATATAAACTAAGAAATACATAAAAACAGTCCGCAATGGTAAACTTTTTAAACTTTCTGACTCGGATAATAGTCAATCTTTAAGAATTTTACCTCATGATTAATTTTTATTAAGTATCTTAAATGTTTTAAAGTACAATTGAAAATTTCAATTTGAAATTTCATACTTTGTTAACCTTCAAGCAAAAACTATAATTCACACTTATGAGAAAGAAAAGTTACTAAATGCTATTTCTCAACATACGGAAACTTTTTGCTCAAGACTAATTAGTATATGCCTAGAATAGCACCTATGAAAATTATATAATGTATTTTCATACATAAACTTTCAAGCTACAAGTAGAATTCAGGCTCTTATGAGTTACAAATTGGATTTAAAAATATCAAAACTTTTACATGGAAGGCAGTAATAAATGATAAGTAAAGACCTAATAAACTTATCATGGTTTAAATAGGCAACTAAATAACAAGACAATTTCATACATTTAACTTTGATTTCATTTTATTGGTAGAAGATCCTCAGACGAAATAAGTTGCGCTAAAAATTAAGTAATCCTTGATGAAGTTAAGAGAGAGAGAGTGCTTAAAATATTTATCTTTCACTTAAATTTTATCTAGACTAGAATAGATACTAAAACAAAAAACATATATTCTAATAGGATGAAAACTAAATGTTATCAAATTCATCAATGTGTGTGTCTTTCAAATATATGAAAGATTTGAGTGAGTAGGTAATTTCGCGCACAATAGGTTCCAAGTTAATTCTACTTTAGTGAAACTATTTAAATATATCTATTTAGAGCAGTAGTCAATCAAAAATTATAGTTTTCTGATCACAATGGTTATATTTTCGGGGTTTCTCTAAGGAAGCAAATATTTGTGAATCAGGCCTGTATGTCCAGTCCAAAGTCGTGTTCATAGCTACGAGAAGGAAATTAAAAATATTAAGAACACTTTTTAACTGGTTTTTGTATTTTTCTATTATCATTTTCAATTGTTTTTTTTTTTGGGATTAGTTTATTTGAGGTTTTGATTTTTAGTTTTTACACAACTAGTTTGAGTTATTAAGAGTTGATTTAACTTTATGCTATTGGTAGTTTCAGATATAGTAACTGATTTAGAGGACAACATTGGAAGTGATATGAATACTTTTAAGATTTTCTCTGAGGGATCATCTTTCATAATTTGTCTTGCCACTGTTGAAGTAATATTGTATTTCATCTTAACTGTGATTTATTTTTCTACGAGCCATATAGGCCAAGACTTGAAAAACGTAAGGTGTGAACTCAACTACATTTCAGAAGCATTAGTATGATCAAATTCTGCACATGTTCCACAATCAGAAATCTAATATGACTGTTAGAAGTGACCATCTTTAGAATTTAAAATATTTTTGAGGGTTGGAAATATATTGAAAGATTTAAATTATAACCTGGTTTCATAGGGCTTGACAATACTGTTATTTGAAAAGTTAAGAGATTGGGTTGGAATAAGTTTACGGTCACATGAAATATTTATACAAAACACAGCACATACATATGCACAAATATCTTGCTTACGAAATGCATCCAAGAATTTTACTTCTTTAAAATTTAACTATAGGTTTAAAAGATATTACTAAACAAATTTAAAATCTTATAAAATGTAATGTGTACTGGAAACAAACTCAAAATTTCTTAAATTCATTGATTACTTAAGTTTTTATCTAGTCAATTTGTACAAGAGTATTTTGTGATATTTTGAAAGCTGTCAATAGATGAAATGAGTTTTTGTATTAGAAAAGGTGAAGATTTAAGAATCTTGGTCTGATAAACATGTTTTGAGTAAATGTTGATAAGCTATTCCAATATTTACATTAAGGTACGAGATATAGAACCTAGATAGTCATAAAAATTCTGACTTGATGGTATCGCTCACCATGGAGCCAGACAAGAGATGACAGCTTCAGTTCTTGACATTTTTAGCCTTTGGCTTGCGTGATGATAGCCAATACATATGCGCTAGAAGTCACCCCCAAGAGCAGTGACCACCCTTAACACACAGCCGAAGGATGTGACCCTTTCGCATGATATCTAGCAGACTAGCCACGAATGTAGATATGTAAAAGTTAGTTGATACGCAGTTAATTCACCACCGATCTAGAAAATTATTAAGGCTAATGTATGCGAATTTTGACAGTCCTTGAGAAACAAAAATCAAAGGAAGCAGCTACAGAAACTTCGCACTTGTCAACGAGGGATGGCAAAGATGCGATGAAAAGTAAAAGAATAGACTCCTGTATTTGATTGTGACTGTCTGTACACGATTGTGACATCTGTACTCGGCTAAAGAAAGTGAACTCCATAGGGGCCATTTTATATGTAAATACAAAACAAGTAATAGAAATATTTACTCGTATTTTCAATAAATACAAAATCGAATTACTTACAAGCTTCTCTTAAAATGTCGAGTTGCTTGAAAATAAAAGATAAATGATGTATGTAAAAATATGGTTTTAATGACATTAAGTGGTCGGTAATATTAAGCATCTAAATAACCAATTTCATGATTATATACTTACTCTACGTTGCATTCTGTTCCAAATACTGGTAACCATTCTGAGAGGCTAAAATCTATTAAAATGACGAAATTCCAAATTATTTTTTTTAAAAAAATTGAGTTTAAACGAAGTTTTGCGTAAAGAATAAATCCACCGAATAAAAAGGATATTTATAAGTTTATGTTTAGTTTTTTTTAAAAGTGCCACTCAAATGCACTTCTATACGTAAAATATAATATTTTTGTACTTTTATAAAATACCCTTTCGCCACCCATATGATATATCAGTCAATGATTCCTTTTTCTACTTAAAATTTGAATCCTGATTACATTCGTATTAATGGTATTTAAAAACCTTTTTCTTAAGTTTTTTTCTCTAATCACTGTGTCTAATTTAATAATTATCTAATCATTACAGCTCATTGTGGAATTCCAAAATAATATTATTGTTAAAATTACAATTAATTCTTTGGTTTGTTCTTGATGGCCTAAAAGAATTTGGTTAGGTTTTGGTTTTGTATGTCATGGATTTGAGCTCAGGGCCTATTAATGTGCAAGAGAATGGTGTTGATTGCATTTGTTTTTTCAATCCTACCTTAAATTTTCACGAAATTCTTGAGAATTTTTTGACATTTTTTGCCTCGTTGCTCATAGTTTACCTAATGTAGTTGTAGTCTGATGTCGAATTTGATTTGGGAATTTGTCTGAATTACATATTCCCAAATAAAAGCTTGTATATAATTCAACTAATGCCTTATAAAAGCATAATTATCAACCAATGGTGTACATTGGATGACAGTCGTTTTTCACACACACATCAAGATTGGAACTGATAAAAGTAATTATATTATTAACTCACTTAGTGCCACCCAACTTGCCTAGTGGTTAGCGTACTACAGATGGGTGGGACCTGGGTTCGAATCCTGGCTCGAGCATGGATGTCCTTTCTCTCTCTCTCTCTCTATTGTCTTTGTCCTTTCTTTGTATGTGTGTGAATGGTTGCCTACCCTATAAACGGGTACCTATGGCATGTGTGTACTGTGGAAGTCGGACCAATATGGTTCAGTTGGAAAAGTGGAGCAGCGCACCCCATATTGCCAGCCTGGCTGGCACACGACAACAACAACAACAACCCACTTGGTGTGTATGCATGTCTTAAAATTAACTTAGATAAAAGTAAAAAATTTAAATATTGTTCAGAATGATTTGTTTAACTTTTGCATTGTGAATTTCTGACGAAATCATTTTACAGATAAAATAGGAGATTTAATTGCGAATATTCTTAAGACTCAATCGAAATAAGAGTAAATCATATGCAATGAGTCATGATTTTTTACTTTTTTTATGGACGTATTCTCTAGAAGAATACATTTTAATCTGTAAATGAGACATTTTAGAGTGAAGTCCCATTAAAATTTTTTATAATGCCAAGTTATTCATATTTTGCTTCTCGAAAAATTATTGAGAGTAAATACATCCTATAAACACATAAGTTTTTAATCTTGAGCTCTATTGATAAAAATTATTGATTAAGACTTGAATCAATATTGATAGGAATGAAAAGAGAAGCTAATGGCTATCTTTACGAGGAATTGAAATTTAACTGATATTCGATAAGGGACAAACTGGTTTAGTGTTTGAAATGCAATTAGATGTATGGATCAATTTTTCGAAAACTTTATTGCCTGGTTTATTTTTTTTTTGTTTCGTTAATATACTATTATGGTAAACTGAATGAAACGTACTTTATAGGAAAAATTTCATTGACTATAACAAATAATATTGAATACACTTTGAATATTTCTTGTTACATTTTAATTATTATTTTTTACCAAACAAATGCATTTAATTCTGAAAATTAACTCATATTTAAATACAATGTTATAAGCATGCTTATTGTTACAATCAAATTTCTGCTGTTTCTTGGAAATAAAATTTATATACAGGAATTTTATCACTATATTCAATATTTTTATTAAAGTTTTAAATCTTAAAGATAAATGATGTCAATCTCAATGTGAAAGTATGCAATAAAAAACGTAAAAAATGTTGTTGATGAATATTGAAAAATATTGATTTAATAATTTTGATTTAATACTAAAATTTTGAAATATATTGATTTATATCTGATGATTAAATTTTTATTTTCTGGTATATATACATTGTCTTCTTTTCGTTCATTTTTAGCAAATATGAGCAAAATATAGCAGTTAAATAACAGTTTTTTTTGTTTTTTCATTT
The DNA here is from genome assembly GCA_026290005.1 of Latrodectus geometricus. NCBI lineage: Eukaryota > Metazoa > Arthropoda > Arachnida > Araneae > Theridiidae > Latrodectus > Latrodectus geometricus. The sequence goes on from JAPDSC010022832.1 coordinate 33,888, forward strand.
TAAAAGTACTTTTAGTTGTTAATTGTAGTAATCAGGATCAAAATAAATTTAAAATTTTTCCTTATGACTCAGCTTTTAATATCTTAAAGTAATAAAATTCTGTTTCAATTTCTGATAATTAATTTATCTTAGCATTACTTTCAATCATTATGTTGTTGTTACTTACGTCACTATGCGAACATACGCCCACCCGTCTGGGACTGGGAGAATGAAATCAAAAAAAGCCTCTTTCGTTTTAGAACACATCACCCCCTCACGTGGGTGAAAGTACGACTTTTTGCTCATAGATGGCAGCATTATCTGGATCTTTCAATTTAGAGATAGAAAGCCAGAGAAGACTCAAAGCCAATCTCTTAACACCCTAGAGGTATCGATTTAGAATGAAAACATGGAGGGAATTGCGACCACGACATCTTTTACGAGCCCCAGTCGCCATTAGTGAACACGATAGACGAACTCACTGCTTTTCGGTAATGAGAAAGACGCACTAACCAACCAGGCCACCGATCCCCCTTTCAATGATCATAAGCGTCAGAATCAAGTTTTTGTGAAAGTCAAATTAACAGATAAAATTAAGCTTCCTGTTAATTTAACAGGTATGTTTTAATATGCTTAATTTGTTTTTAGAAATTTAAAGATATTTACCTTCTTTTTTCTTCATTGAATAAATTATGTGTAGTATTATAATGGCGAAAATGCTAATCAGGTGGCTAAAATTGTGAAAGGTGTTTATCGTCGTATATATGACTGTAACAACCAGTTACGCACAATTTTGGTTTCGTCGATTCCGTTTATGTATTTGGATGCTAAAGATGCACCTCACATGGATATAACATTGTCGAGAATGTCTATAAAATATCAAAAATTATCAAACTTGACAGCATGTCAGCTTGCATAAGACCTAAAAATCTACATGAAATTTGTTTAAACTTTTTTACAAAGCGAATCTGAAAGAAGTTACAAAAGGTTCACGTAAAAATAACGGATTTCTTTTTCCCCAACCTAATATAACTATCGAGAAAAACAGTATTCAGGGGCTTCAATTTACATGGAAAATCTATATCTGACTTTGGAGGAAAATTGTACTTTAGAAAAATAAAGATATTTATGTGTGAATAGCTTTGTATTCAAAACGAATATCCATTAGTTTCCTTTTTGTTAAGAATTTATTAACGTCTTAACTTTTCAGAAAATTTTATAAATTAACAATTTCACAAAATCTCAATAGATTCAGTTTAGAATAATAAATTTTAGCTTATTAGATTAAGCTTAAAGAATATTGAAATATTTAAATTTTACATATTAAAAATTCTTTTGCATTCTCTAAAAATTCATCAAATTGTTTTGCTGAAGCTGATTTATTAACCTTCTGCAATGTGCGCACACACATTTATAAAGAAATTAATTTGTATAATTCCTTAATTTATGTTCAATCTGGTTTTCGTTAGAAACAAAAAATAAATTTTATCCTTAGTAATATAGATTGAAATTTCAAGCCTTTTGCTAGCTAGAAGATTCAAGAAGCGTATCTGTGCAAGTTGAGCTCCGGCTGATAACTTAAGCTGTTAACTGGTTTGAAATACTCTTATCACCAAGAACCTCATAATTTCGAAGCAGTCAATTGATGAGGTGACATTTGAGCTATCCTTCTCCTGACCACACCCCCGCCAAAACCAATACAATTACTTTGCACGTCACAAATTAACATGGGCATGTCCCAAACTCGGAGATCCAGTATCCAGCGAAGAGAATATGGTCACCCTCCCACATACAGAGGCAAGTGATGCTTCACTTTGCTGATGGAACGTGGCGGGAAGTGAAGAATAGCATTGATCGATTAATACAAACCTTTTATATAAATTGGTCAATGCTATTCTTCACTCTGATTTTGCTTTAAAACATTCAACTATTTCTTGTAAGTAATCACTTATGTTAGCAAAATGCTTAGAGTGAAGAATCGCACTGACCCCGATTAATATAAATATGTTGTAAAAGAGTTCAGAAAAGATGGATAAATTAGTTTCACTCCTTTATATTTAGATCCACATTTACAAAAACTACTAAAAAAAGAAAAGCAGTTCTATTTTTTAACGGCAAGATAATAAGCTTTATCATTAAGTGATGCTTCGAAAGTAATATATACGCCCCCTTTTGAAAAAAAAAAATGAATTTCCAAGGAATTTGTAAAATGGAACAGAAGTTAATTTCAAAGTCAAAGACTTACTTTTAATACAATTAATTTTTTTAATAGTTTTATTATTAAAAAATCGTAATTTTTTTTTAATAGAGAGATTATTGATAATTTATGAATTCAGTTTCACGATTCTGTCTATTTTAACAATTTTATGTGTACAACAGCTGACGAGTACAAAATATTAAGAAGCAAATTTTAGGAAATTCATTCACAAGTGTTTTATACATTTTGTTTCTTGTCAGAAAGCAATTGAAAAAGTACTTTAAAAATCAAATTTATTCCAGAATATAACAATATTGATTCAAATTGTTTGAAGAGTAACTCTATCAAGTTAAGTAGTTCAAATATGAAATGTATATGAAGTTTGAGTCCAAGATTAGAGAGAGTTAGGATTTAAGTAGATATTTTTGATGAAGTTTATAATGTACTAAAATTATAGTTTTATTCCTATTTAATTTTTCATGTAATTAAGCATGTGTTTGATATCTTTAGTTTCTTTCACAAATTAAAGTTAATCAAAGGCGGAATCTATTGTTTAAATATTAGTTAATCATTCAACGGTTATTTTTTCCATACAAGAGTTATTGTACCAGGAATTAGTTTAAAATTTGTTGTAAACCCTATATAACTCCAAATACTATAACGGAACAGACAAAGCATTAACCCTTCATTCGCAAGCTAAGAGTCATTTAAGTGTTTCGGGTTTTTGCAGACGTCTATATAAACAGATGATTAATTTTTTTTGTTTGTTTGATTGGATTTTATGGCGCAAGGTCCAAGAAAGGACATGCTGCTCCCTTCAGAAGATTAAAAGAAAACCACTTAAACAAAATATTGCAGAAAGCTGAGTAGAGTTCCCGTTTCTATACAATCTTTTGATTTAAACGAGTTCTATTAGCAATGAACCCAAGTCGCTTAACAATTTAGTTCTATTAGCGAGATAATTTATGGAAGTTTTTTTTTATCTCAGGTAAACAATCAGATTTTATTAAGTGGTAAAATTTTGTAGACAGTTTAACGTTTTCGTTATTTTATTAGTTTTGAAATGTTGAGTGACGGAGCGTTGATTAGAAGTCAGGGAACTTAATACAAGTCACAAAATTTATTTAAAAGATATCAAGTATAAATAACCGTAAATATTTGAAGCTAATACATGTCCAGTATATGAATATAGTATAATATCCAGGCAAAAGTCTCATACGACCAGCGTTTTTGCATTTCGTCAAACTTAAGTGAATTACAGATCTTCTTTCGAGCGTTTATGATAAACTACTACTTCGGCTGAAGATGTCGATGCCACGCATTGTTCGTTTTCGATTTCATCAAGTTGTACTACCTCGGATGAAGACGATGCTACAGGTGGTTCGTTTTCACTTTCATCAGGTTGTGGAGACTGATACACTTCGTTATCGTAGTTCTCAAGTACTGTTCTTTCGATTTCTTCGTATCGTTTCTCTGCTCTTTTAGCATCTCTGACAAACTTGCAACTTTCAACTAGACGGGAAGCAACCTGAAAGATTTGAATTTAATGTCATTTATAAATAATTCTTGCCAATTACAATCTTCTGGAAGTAAATCTGAGATTAAAAGGTAAAAGATGTGAAACCATTTACTTGAAAAAGATCTACAACAGCATTTATTTAATAATGGGAACAAAGTTATGTTTTTCTGCAATTTTTACGAGATTCTCCTTGAGTGAAACTTTTCTTTGAAATATGTGCTACAAAAGAAAACTTTGTTTTTATGAAGACATATCGATATTCTCTTAATCAATACTAATTCAATATCCGTTATTGTATCGGTTATAACTCTCTCTCTGATATCTAAGCATTAAATTTTATAATTATTACTTTGGTAGAAGATTTTCTATCGTTAAACATAAGAATCTCAAGTAAATTTGCCTGCCCCGTGGGATGGCTAGGAATAACTTTCTAAATATATCTTTGGATTTTTTTATTTGACGATTGACAATTCAGAGCGGTAGAGAGACTTGAATCTCTACAGCTCTGAATTGTCAATCAGAGAAGGGACTATTATAGTTGAGAATAAAGTTAAGATTTAATAGTATTTCTTTCTACAAAGATAAAAAGTGTCAAATTTATTATATTTCAGTACAATTATTTTAAATCAAGATAAAGCTTCTCAATCTTTATTTTTATAACATGGGAACTATGCTCCAGATTACTTTATTACTTATGAAACAATGCATTACTGTAAGAGTTTATATTATTAAACTGAATTCTTAACAGAACTATTGTCAGTTAGGAAATTATTTTTTCAATCTCAGGATTTCCATTATGGAGGAAAAATGTTTATGTTAAGTCATGAGACTTTGTGATGGTGAGACTTTTGTACGATGCAGGAAAGGAAAGTTGTGAGAAATACGTGATTTATAAGATCTTTTGAGACGGGAGAAATTCTAATGGAATGTTAAAATTTGTCCAAACTTATTTTTAAAAGATGCATAGTTGACACCTGGAGATGTCTAAGATCTAAGGGTAATTGGTGGCAAACCAAGAATTCCTTCAGGGTAGGTATTTAATGCACCAGAAAAAATAAAGTCAGAATGGTGTATAGTGTCCTATCTGATAATAACAGATGATTGATCCGATGCATAATCAATGCGAGATAAAATAGCAGAGTGGTATACTCTAAGTAGTGAAATTCTATCTACACCCCAAAATGTATTAAATACTTCCCCCCCCAATGGGGGTCACTGAATCACCAAACCTTCGCCACAATAAGGCCAGAAACTGCTACTCATTCTGCATTACCCAGTGGGCACCAGTGAACCAAGTCACGGAGGCAAGTATCATTACCCAAGTCACACCACCCGAAACCCACTTATAGGTGGGTCATATTCATCCATCATCTTAGAAGAAGAGAGGATAAAGAAACAGAGAGAAAGGAGACGCTCAGGTCCAAACCAGGATTTGAATCCGGGACCAACACTTTCGGAGTAAGGAATGCTAACCACTCAGGCATCGGCCGGCTATTAGATAACTCTTTAAAGACAGTTAATGAAATTTCAAACTTCTTCAGGTGTAACACACTAGGAAGAAAAGCTAAATTTTCTTTTAAAAACTAAAGAAACCTAACCACTTTAACAAGGATAGAAGAATTTGCAATTTTCACTTCTGGATTACAATAAAGATTGATTTTTCCGTAGAGGTAGTTGTTGGAATGAGATTTTTTGATACAATATGACCATTCTGCTTCCATCAAATCAATATATTGCGATTTTTGTAATTGTTTCTCAATCTCAGGTTAGATCCGGTTTTACTACCCCCCTTTTTTCACAAGCTATCAAAGGTGTAATAGAAAATATATAATTACATCAAGTTTCCCAATGGCTTCAACACCGAGCTCTGTGGGATATGACTTTTTTTTAAAAAGCTAAGAGATTATATATGTATATATATCTTCTAAAAAATACTCCATAACTCTCTGGTTCCAATATAAGTTTTACGAAAATCATTCAAGCAAGATTTACAACGTCTTCGTGGAAAAAAGAGCTCAGTGGCTTACACCATATTCCAGTCTAGATTGTTAAATAGCGAAAGTTGAACTATTGTATAGATCTACAATTAGATTCGGAAGAGAAAGAATTATAAGAGAACAAATGGCTAAGTCGAGTGAGTGAAACGTTTTTGAAGTTTTGTAAAAGTTAGTTCTTATATGTTTTTACATATAAGAATTAACTTTTACAAAGACATTCATATAAGATGAAAGCAACCTATACTGTATCATTTGATTATCGCGTTTAGTCCAATCGTCACCACAGGAAAATAAAAAGTATAAAATACAAGAAAACGGTATGTAAAAATAAAGAGCGCAACTATTTTGTGTCTGCAGAGTCTTTGATTATGATTGGTAGAGAAAATTTAGTCATTGCAGTTGTGAAGTTTCTAACTAAAAGTTTAGGTTTTTCGAAATGTGTTAAAAGTTTGATGACTCGTTTGTGGAGATCGTAAAAGGATGATTCTTATGGAGAGCTGAGCGAATGCAGAATCTAATATCAGTGAAGCTATTGTTTTGAGGGCATTTGATATGACACTGGGCCGTGTAGTTGCATTGTTTGATGTAATGAAAGGGATTGCCTTCTTTGCCACAGAAACAGATTAAGACGTTCTATTTATTTTTTTAAAGTTGGGAAAAGACAAAGTTCAGAAATAAAGTAATTTATGTGCAGATTATCCAGTAAGTATGGCTCAGAGAACTTTGCCCACCAGGGAAGAACTAATAAAAGGATTTCTATTGTCCACATGTTATCATTAATATTATCTTTGCAGAAACTATCATAATCTTACAGTTTGAATACGATAGCAAGTACATTTCATAGAGTGCCTCACCTACAAAACTGATGACATAAGTTTCTGTATGCAGGACAGGCCAACGAAAACTGACGAATATTTAGTGTTATTGGAGATTCATTTGGTACCTCGTACTTTGCCACTTTTATTTTGAAATCCTTATATTTAGGTTGTTTTTCTCAGACAGAAGGTACACTTTGTTTTTAGCAAAACAAGAGCCCGGACAGATAGAATAGCGAAGTTATCGTTTTGTGTATTGCTAGCAATCTTCCTTTTTCGGACGACTTACTCCTGTGTGAGGGGTACGGGATGTTAAGCCAATCCTCTAGATAAGAATATTTGTAATTTTAACTTCTCTAATAGAGTTTAGCAATTTCGATATTAAGGGTGACTGTCTTTGCAGTTTAAGCACTTCATTTGCTAAAGAGTGAGTTACCATAAGCAATTTCTACGGATGGGGCTTGGGTCAGTTTTCATTTGCATGCTGTTCTTGACTGACCAGAGCGCTTACATTCAGAAGCAACGAAATGAGTTGGAATATATGATCGAACAGTGTAATTCATATATGCCGCTTTCATGTATTGTGGTAAGTCAAATGTTACGAATGTCAAAGCAAGATGTTTAGTGTATCACACAATTCCCACTCTTCTGGCTGAAGACAGAGGTCTTGATTACGCGTATTTTCAAGTACTTTCTCTGTAGACAATAAATCTCTAGCAGAGATTACGCACGAGAAAATTTTAAAACCCGTATGTGTGGATACCATTTACATCAATATTAGCTAAGCATTGTAAGCTTAGTTAATATTATTACTTGTTATAATATATATATAATCTGTGAGAGATTTCAATAAGTCTACAAACGTAGTTTCTTTGTTTTTGACATTTTCAGCCTGATCACATACTTTTTTCAACAAGAAAGAGTTTTAAACAATCCTTCAGTTCATTTGACAAAAATTTCACTTGACAAACAAGCATATATTTTTTTGTCCTTGTGGAGGAAGAAAAACAGCAACATCCATAACAAGAATCAATGATTCGGGACATAATCACACAATCGAATCCAACAAGAGGATGCAAACTAGCTGCACCAGGGATAGCCAGACCCAATCCGCTTCCAGAGCACTCGTGAAATAGCTTCCACCTATAACGAGTCACTTAGTAAAGCATAAGATTTTTTGATCCATAAAGCAAATTGATGTGAGAACCACAACACACATTCTGTTTACCTGAAGCAGAGGCCGAAGCAATGTGTTGGTCTCCGGGAGCCTAAATTATCAGGACCCTCGTTTCCAAGGATACAGGTCTTCATTTAGGTAAACACACAATAATTTAAGTCCACAAGCTAATATATATAGTAACAAAGTGGCAATAACTACTCTGAAGCTCTCAATCTCTGATAAGGCAACCATAATGGAGAAGATTAAAATATAAAAAAGCAGGGTTGGGTTTTATGGCGGAAGATCCAAAAAAGGACATGATGCGCCAAATAAAAAAAAAAAAAAAAGAGGGAAAACAAATGACTTATCATTGAGTTACCTCGGAATTGTGACACTAGTGTTTATTTTTATGTAAACTCTTAGAAGAGCAACTCCTATGAAAACAACGATTAAATTGGCTAAAGATTAAAGTCTGAATTTATCTTATCACTGAGAACTATCTCACTAATTTTATTAATTTAATAATTTAATTTAGCTAGTGTTTGAATACCGATTAAATTTGATAAAAGTAAACGATAACCATAAAAATCAAACAAGAAGCTTCATGATTGCTTAAAAAGGTGTTGAAGATACTCGTGGGAGGATAACAATCTAAAGTTTAAATCTATATGCATAAATATTTAGATTAAAACTATATTGAAACCACTTTTACAATGAAGTTATAAATTGGCTAGTTTTGAAAAATTAAATTCAATACATTTTAAAGTAAAATTTATTCAAAGT
>JAPDSC010022835.1:0-24064 GCA_026290005.1 Latrodectus geometricus
AAAAATGTATACATTTCTAACATGAAATTTTATTTTCTTAAAATTTTGCATGATGATTTCACTAAATAAATTTTTGATTCAAAAAAACAAATTTATATTCTCTTTAAATGAAAAAGAAGCATCTCTAGTTTAGATTTTTCAGAAATTTTAAAGCAACTGCAGATTATAAAATTACGGCTGGAAAGGATTGAATTTTGGACTAATTTTATATTTAATCAATTTGAGAGGTTATTTCTTTATCAGACTAATTTTAATATGTTATAAAAAGTATTAAAAATTTAAAACTTGCTATTTCATTGTTGGGATTTGTTATGTCTGTAAGTCCATGTGTTGTTTATTTTTTAACTATCAAATGAGAATCTAATGGTGATAAGAAAATTATTTTGCTTTATTGCTTTACAAGTGTTGAATTTTTTTAACAGTAGCTCTTTTAAACTAATTTATATCTTTAAAATAAAATTTAAGTTGTTGAAATAATCATTAAACCTTAACATATAAAGTTTTGTTTCTGATAATCTTGATCTTTCTAGATTATCTTATAAAATATTAATTTCTTTTTTTAATAATAGATGCAATCTGTTTTCATATGCCTCAAGTTACAAAAGCAGAGATGGCTAAAAGCATATCGAATTGGCTGCGACATGCAAAAGAAAGGGCTGAGAAACAGAAAAAAATTGATTGAGTGTGTTAATAATAATAATGATTGTGAATAAAAATTGAGTGTGTATATAGAATTCTGTGAAATAAACAATCTAAAAACTATATTTTGTTCCAAATTATATTTCATTTAATTTCTTAAATTCATTTGATTTATACTTAAAACTGTGCAATTTTGAATCACTCTTTAAATGAAAAAAGAATTTTGAATATTTCAAAGAAAACAAAATATAATTATGGTGTTTGAAGTGCCAATTATTGTAATCTTTGTTCTTCTGAAATATCTTAGATCCATTTGATTAAAACACAAATTTGTTTTCTAAAAATTTCATAAAATATAGAAAGATTTGCTAACTTAATAAATATTAATATATTTTGATAATAAATCATAATGATGCTGTTAAAATAGTCTCATGGAAACATTTCAGAAATTGGCTATTTTTTTATATGAGAAAAATAAAAATTAGATAATTATTAATTAGAACTTAATTTAATTGTGCCAATTGAAATTGTGGATTCTCTGTTATTTAAATTATTGTTGTAGATTAAATTAGTTAATTTTAATGTGCATTTGTGTGTGTAAATAAAATATTTTGGTATATATATATACCAGTGTTTTATATATATATATATATATTTATTTTTCTTTTTTGAAATTCAATCATTTAAAAATTCTTCCTGTGTTACAAACAAATGCAAATATTTTAATCTATATTACAATATATATGCTTATATTAAAATTGATATATTTGTATTTATTTCTTCTATGAAATTTTAATCGCTTAGCAGTTCCCCCTGTTTCACATAAGCATAAATTCAAATATTTAAATCTATATTAATATATTTGCTAATATTGTAATGCATTTGCTTATATTAAAACCTGCATATTTCTCTTATATTTAAAAAAATGCTACATTGTTTAAAAGTATGATATACTTCTAAACAATGTAGCCTTTTTTTAGATATCTTTCATTTTAAAAATTTAGCATTTAGATATACCCCAAAAGAATTCCTTTGTCAGAAGTATTAATATTTCCTTCGAATGAAATTTTCGGTTAAGACCTTGACAATTTTATTGCATTTATTTTTTAGAATAGTAGTAATTTATATTCATTATAATGTTGCAAAAAAATTTAAAGAAAGAAAAAATAATTATTTTTCATTTCTTTATTTTTTTGCGAAATGGTATCAGTCACTACTTACAGAAAAAAATAACAGTGAAAAAAGCTTTATGAATAATAATGAAGTTATAAACAGAAATACACATAATTATTAGTAAATAAAGTATGTAAACTTTAATAACATACAAAAAGTTTACTGAATTATTGCAGAAAAAATAACAGTGAAAAAACTTAATGAATAATAATGATGTTATAAACAAAACTACACATAATTATATTAGTAAATAAAGTATGTAAACTTTAATAACATACAAATTGTTTACTGAATTATTGCTTAAAAATAATGATAGTGCTCATTATTAAATACTAAAATTTAAAAACACGCTTAATATGGCTGTTATATGAATGTCCAAATATGTGCCAAATCACGTCCAATATGTGCCAGATTACGGCCAATATGTGCTAAATCACGTCCAATATGTGCCAAATCACGTCCGTCTCGGAGGTCTATGGGACGACCTACGTACGTATTACTTCCGGACATTGGTACGTGCGGAGAATGTCCGTAAGACGTCGCTGGACCCCTATCGGACGTCCTCTTACGTCCAGGTGGACGTAAGAGGACATTCTCCGAACATCCTGAGGACCATCGTTTGCTATCTGGGGTATATCACGTTAAATGGTGCACTGAGGTGGATGTGATCGAACACGTCGGTACGTACCCTCTTGCATCTGACGATCGTATATCCACATTACAGATGTTTGGTTTCATCCAACACGACTACTGATTTTCATGAAATATAACCCACAATCTCGGCAAGCCACAATCATTCCTCTGTCGAACTCGAATACTTGTTGAAAAAAATTATCGCTGTTTTCTACGAGGCATAGATGATCGTTTTCTTAAACTACAAGAAAAACACAATTGCTGAACTTGAATTCGTCGAAATCTCCAAGCCTTAAATAGCGCTTTGAAGTGGCGCGTGTAACGTGCGTCTGCCCTGAAATTATAATCATTTGCATATCTCACCTCCGTTAATGCATGTTGTAAATTTTATGTTATTTGCATGCTTCCTTCAGGATGTTACATTTATAGTGGCCAGAAGTGTAATTTTCCTTGATAAATTTTGAACAGAACATTATTTGTAAGAAAAATTTAGTAATAGAATAAAAGTTGAATCTTGGAAATTGTTTAAAATAATAAATTGCAAAAAGGATTGAAATTAAAATTTTCTATTAAATACTTGCGGAATTTTAATATATTATATAAGTTAGGAAAAACATTTGGATCCCTTTCACCTTAATAGAGTAAAATACCACGTTTTAAACACAGCAGCAGTTGAAAATGTTTTCATGCCTTGGAAACATCTTTAGTAGTTAAATAACTTAAGTAAAGCTTTTCTCAGAGCTTGACTTATGATGTTTCTTCTGTGACATTTTTGTACTCAATGTGATCAGTTAAAAAATGGCCACGTCTATTCTTAATTACATAGTCCAATCACATTAATGTGACCACTAAGAACTTTCAACGTTGACGTTAAATAAGCAATCACAGAAGACAGGTGAAAGCACAGTGCAGCTGAGTGCATAATAAAGGACATGCGATGGCTTCTATAAACGCCATTTTTCCAGGATTTCCTCCGGAAAACAAGAAGATTTTATCTTCTTTCTATCATCCAAGCATCTGATTAAGGATGGAAAACTATTCTCCTTCTCCTCCGGGAGACAGGACGTCTAAAATAAATACATGCACTTGTCTGCAGTCCGAGGGCTTGTCCTTTTCAAGATTGCCTTTGTTGGCTGGTAATAGCACGGGGAACTGAACTTCTGCCCCACTACAATTAGGTCCATGACTATTAGTTTAACATCCCATGTAATAACTTTTAAATCGATATCAAGGTAATTAGCAATAACCACCGAATATATTCAGGCTGACAACCGAATATATTCTTGAAATTTGTAGCGGAGATATGGCAGAAAATTAGATTGAGTTATTGTTTATACAAAGTCTAGAACTAACAAAATTAAAAATATAGGCAAAAAGAGATACTTAAGGTAGAAGATACACCAATAAACGATATAAAAGCTCCCCCTTCTTTTAACATCCCAACTAATAACAAATTTAGTACTCTTATGCAAGTCGATCTCATCGTTGACCAGGAAACATATCCACCACTACCAATCATCCCAATGGAAACTCAAATAAGCAAATGTATAAAGAGAATAATGGAGGAAAATTTAAAAAAAAAAAAAAAAAAAAAAAAAAAACCAAATGGTAACTCAGAGTTAGAAAATATTAATGAACAAGACTTTGAAAAAACCAAATTAAACAAAAGAATATTCTTAATTGTTGTTAAGGATAAAGCAATAAACTGGAAGTATCTCCAAGAAACTTTCAATTCAAAAAACATCATAGTTTACAAAGGAAAATCACGGGAACGGAAATCTTAACTGCAAAAGATGAATCTTCAATTCATAGACAAATAATATCCATACTAGATGAAACTCAAACATCATATCACACTTTTATTCTACCAGAAGATAAACATTTTAAAATTGTTATTCAAAATTTACCACACATCTATACTTCAGAAGAAATAACTCAAAAACTTATCCTAGAAGGATTTACTACCTGAAATATTACTTTTCACCAAAAAATTAAATGGATATATAAAATTTATTTATTATACATTATACATAGTATCCCTCTCGAAAAATGATAAATTCAAAGAGATCTATAACTTCACACATCTGTTCAGTCTCGCAATAAAAATGCAAACCTATAGAGGAAGAAAAGGAGCAACACAGTGCTTCCGATGCCAGGGCTTTAACCATGCTCAACCTCATGACATCATGCATTTAAATGCGCAAAGTGTGCAGGTGATCACCATTATTCTCAATGCAGTAAACCTTTAACAATACCAGCTAAATTGGTAACTGCGGTAAAACATACACAGAAAACTATAGAGGATGCACTAAATTTCTAAAAAGAAACTTCCCCATCATCCTTATGGAGCATATAACTTAGCAAAATCATCCCAAGCACAAATCCTTACATGACATATACAAATGTTTTGGCAAACAAAGCTGAAATAATAAAAATAAAGGTTAACATATCTGAAGCAAAATATATATACACAGAACTGAAAAATTTAGTTAATTATATTAAAACCTCTGGAATCTTTGAACTATCAAACCAATTTAAAAAATTCAATGAAACAATAGCTAACAAGGAAATAACTGCACAAATTAGAAATGAATAATTACACCTACAACCTTTCTCCCTTACTCATAGCAACTTTGAACTCTAATGGGCTAAAATGTAAACTTAATTTATTATCTTTCTAGATAACCAAAAAAAAAAAAAGACATCCTACTTATCACTGAAACGCACCTAAAACCATTTATTAGCCTCAAGGTACCAAATTATAATTTTTACAGAACAGACACAATAAACAATAAAAGGGGAGGAATAGCAATAGCAATAAAACGAACATATCAATCCACGTTATACAGCAATGTTAATAGCCGAGGATTCGAAGAAACATCCATAATAGTTGAAATTAACAACAAGCTAAACATTAAATTTACAAGTATCTACAATAGATCATAGCATCTCATAAACGCACATGACATCACCAAAATCCTTCCGACCAATACCAACCATAGTTGTTGGTGATTTAAATAGAAAAAATCTAAACGCTGGGATTGCAAAATAATTAATCACAATGGCAATTTATTGCTAAATGCTGCAAAAATCAAAAATATAAAATTATTGCTCCAAAGGAACCCATTCATTATGATTTCAGAAGCCCACAAGGAGACATCTTCCTAACAAACACAAAAATTCCACTTTCAGCAACTACATTAATAGAACCTTCATCTCATCATTTACCAGTTAAAGATTGCCTTGGCATCTCCAAAAGTAATAATGAAAAATATATATCTAGAACTAATTAATAACTTTATTATAATATTCTTCAAGGCCAAATTAAAACAACAACTCTAACTTCCCTACGGCAGAGCAAATTAATCCAAATATGAAGAAATCCTACAAATACAGAAAAATAACATATCAGCGGAAATTAATAACTTAAATGAAAAACTGATCAAAGCAAAAGATATAGCAACAAATAAAATAAAGTATCAAAATAATTATGTAAAACTACCCAACAATATTAGAAACTACTTAAAAGAAAGGAATAGAATTCGATAGCAATATCAAAAAACTTTTAATCAAAAATATAAGCAAATAATCATTAAGATGAATAAGCAAATCAAAAAAGTCTGAGATGATTACAGAAATGATTCTTAGAATGAAAAATTAAAAACCTAAAAATCAATGATAATGCAGTCTAGACACTTGCAAAATAATTAAAAAGCAAAACAAGCATAAATTATAGCCTTCAAGGTCAAAGAGGTCAAGTGTATTTCAATGGAGAAAAACTGGAAATCTTTGCCAAAACAATATACCAGCATTTTCAACCAAATGAAGACGCTAAAATCAATTCATTATAGCAATAGAAGAAAACGTTAAAAAAAAAAAAAAAAAAAAATCATCTATAATATTCATCCAAATGCCAAATAGAACCTACTAATATAAAAGAATTAATTAAATAATCAAATCATTAAAAATTAAAAAAGCACCAGGTGATGACAAAATTACTAACAATATGATCAAAAACTTACCAAGAGACCTACTAATTAAACTTGTTAATATTTATAACTCTTGTCTCCAAATTTCTTATTTTTCCTCAATCTGGAAAACCGCTAACATCATTCTACTTCCCAAATCGAGAAAAGACGCACGTAAACTTGAAAATAGACCAATCAGCTTGGTCTATTTTCTTGGGAAAAATATTTGAAAAAACCATCTACAATAAAATTAAAAATTAGTTACAACTGCAACCTTCTTAGCAGTATAGCTTTAGTAAGCAATTGTCAACAGTGAAACAATTAATTAGAATAACAGAAATTATCGGAAAAAATCTTCACAAAAATCTATACACAGTCATACTTATGATAGATATTTCCAAAGCTTTCAACTGTGTCTGTCATGCAGCCTTAATATATAAATTAATACATCTCCAAATAAAACCAGATATCATCATCCTACTCTACTTTTATCTCAAAAGCAGACGCTTTCAAATAAGTTATAATGACGAAACTTCCATCACTTTAAACACAAGAGCTGAGAAGCATTTTAGGCCCTATCCTCTACCTTTTTTATACTCATGTTTTCTTCAATCTAAAAACACTGCAACGCAAATTGCATTCTATGCTGATGACACTGCAATCGTAGCAGATTCCAGTAAGCCAAATGATGATATTCATAAATTACAAATGGCTTTATACGACATTAAAAACTGGTGCAATATCTGGAGAATCTTAATAAATGCTGAAATATTACAATTCATTTTATTTAATAGGAAAACAAAATTACATAGAAATAACAGTAAAAATATAACTTTTCGGAAAAGATATCAAGTAAACAACGCGACTAATAATAACTAACAATAAATAACAGATTAACATGGTTTAATTATATAAATAACATCATCACGAAAACATATCAAGGTAATAACAGCCTTAAACCACTTATCGGAAATAACTCAAAACTCAATCTAAAACTAAAACGATTATTATATATCCCCATGATACTTCCAATCATCACCAATGCATCCCCAGTATGGAACAACTTAAGTAAATCAAAGAAAATTTCATGTTTTTCAAAACTATATCCTACGATATACAGGGGGATCTTTATTAAAGTGACAGTGTTTGGAGCTCCCTGTACCTCTATCTAATAGTCGAATGGCACCAAACTTAGTATTTAGACTAATCAAGACATGAGAAAAAGGATTCCGTGAAAAAATTTTAGTTTTAAAAATTACCGCTGGAGCATTTTGTAACACTTTACAATGTATAAAATGTGAGAAAAGAAAAATACTAACACGTATAATCATGCAGTTAAATTATTAATGTTCATTTACTACACTACTGGCCATTTAAATTGCTACACCAGGATGAAATTCAGATAACAAAATGATATTTATTGGACAAATATATTATACTAAAAATAACAAGTGATTAAATTTTCAGAAAATTTGGCTGGATAGATCCTAAGAAATCAGTACCCAGAACAACCACCTCTGGCAGTAATAACAGCAGTTATACGCCTGGGCATTGAGTCGAACAGAGATTGGATTGCATGTACAGGTACAGATGCCCATGCAGCTTCAACACAATGCCACAGTTCATCAACCGTAGTTACTGGCGTTTGGTGACGAGCCAGTCGCTCGGCAACCATTGACCAGACGTTTTCTATTGGTGAAAGATCTGGAGAGCGTGCTGGCCAGGGCAACAGCCGAACATCTTCCGTATCAAGGAAGGTCCGTACAATACCGGCAACATGCGGTCAGGCATTATCCTGCTGAAACGTAGGGTTTCGCAGGGCTCGAATAAAGGGTAGAGCCACGGGTCGCAACACATCAGAAATGTAACGTGCACTGTTCAAACAAACGTCAATGCGAACAAGAGTTAACCGAGACGTGTATCCAATGGCACCCCATACCATCACGCCAGGTGATGGGCCAGTATGACGATGACGAATGCACGCTGCCAGTGTGCGTTCACCACGATGCCGCCAAACACGGATGCGACCATCATGATGCTGTACACAGAACCTGGATTCATCTGGAAAGATGACGTCTCGCCATTCGTGCGCCCAGGTTTGTCGTTGATCACACCATTGAAGGCGCTCTTGTCTATGACGCAGCGTCAATAGAAGCCGCAGCCATGGTCTCCGAGCTGAGAGTCCATGCTGCTGCAAACGTCGTCGAACTGTTCTTGCAGACACTTGTTGTCTTCCAAACAACCCCGTTTCTTGATTACGGCTCGTGACGTGGGTTCACGATCCAATATGGCCATGTGGATAATATGCCTGTCTTTTCGGCTGATAAGTGGCCGTTGAGAACCCGCATGGCGTTCCGTATTACCGTCCTGAACCCATCGATTCCATTTTCTGCTAACAGTCATTGGATCTCCACCGAAGCGAGCAGCAATACTGCGATAAGATAAACCGCAATCCCAGTACGCTACAATTCGACCTTTATCAAAGTCAGAAACGTGCTGGTACGCATTTCTTTTTCTTACACGAGGCATCACAACAACTTTTCACCAGGCAACAACGTTCAAATGCAATTTGTGTATGAGGAACCGGCTGAACAATTTCCTCATTTAAACACAATGTTGGTGTCGCTACTGGCGCCTGCTTTGTCTGAATGCACTGAAAAGCTAATCATTTGCATATCACAGCACCTTCTTCCTTTCGTATAAATTTCACGTCTGTAGCATGTCGCCTTCTTGGTGTAGCATTTTTAATGGCCAGTTGTGTACATTAACTTTCCCTGTGAGGAATTAGACCACATTCAATATGAGCACAGTTCTCAGAAATGATAACAATAATAATACGTAATTTTTGTCTGGTTCAAAATTCCCGAAAAACTGTGGATGCATTGCATAGATTCATATAATACAGCTTCACCAGTAACCTTCAGGTATTGTGAGAGGCCTGGTAACTAGAGATCGATTACAATCTGCTGATATTGTTAGTCGGAGCTCTGTCTACTACTTGCTTTTATAGCCCCTATTACTGTCGCTGTCATCACACAACATTTGTATTTTTCTTTGATACCCGTGTTCATAGACCAATATTTGACAGATATAACCACAGACAAATTTATCTTGGTTTGTGCCCTTGTTTTATGCTAATTCTTGTTATTGTAAACTAATGTAGCGCCACAAAATGCCCTGGAGGCGATTTTTGGAACTAAATTTTTTTTACGGAATCCTTTTTTCCATGTCTTGATTAATCTAAATACCAAGTTTGGTGCAATTTCGGCTATTAGATAGCGCTACAGTGCGCTTCGAACACTGTTACTTTAATAAAGATCACCTTTTATAACAAATACTCCATTCTACACTAGAAATAAAAATATTGCAAAGGATTTAAAATTTGAAGATATTATAATTAATATTAACAAATTAAATAAAGACTTAGAAAACCCAAAATTTTGAAGCATTAAGTTTTAAGGACATTTTCAACTATCAATATCTAGCAGTAGACAAAAATAGACCAATAGCAAAATTTTTCCTAAGTGAAAATGGGTAGAGACTTTTGTCTATTATGAAATTATTATATATAGATTATATTTTTTCATTTCCTCTCATTGCCTATTATATAACCTAGATTTCATTTTATTAATTCATTCTATTTTTTATCTTCTGCAATTTACTTTATTTTATATATATTTATTCAAGTTTTTGCTTAGGAAAGTTTCCGCATTCTAGCCACACCCTGAAATAAATATTTAATGCTAATTCGTCGTTCCTCCCAAGCCGATTTTTCTCCTCAGATGTAGTTCGTTTCTTTGGAAATAAAGTAATTTTTCTTCCTTTTGGAGAATAGATGAAAGAGGAAAGCAGCCTGATATATTCTGTATTTAAATTGGAACCAAGATCCATGGAAAACGGCGCAATCGTTGACGTAAAATCTTTATTACCTTAGAGTTGCCGATATTTCAGTTAACTATTTAAGAAGTTAACTGAAACTCCCATTAACTATTTAAGAAGTTACCAACAACTGAACAATTTGAGCAGTTCAGCAGGGAAAAAAACGTTATCTTAATAAGAGAATTTCTCAAAAACGCGTTATTTGTTAAACGTTTCTTAAGTAATAACGGTTCCTAAATAACAGTTTCATTAAATAACAACCATTTCCACTGTATTTATGTTCTTTTCTCCATGGTCTGACCAATGAGCTATGTGATCCGTTTCATACAGAAAGGGTATTTTGTAAAGATGGCTAAACCAGTTATTTTCTAATAACTAGTTATCATTGTTATGTTCCATAAAAATAACATGTTATTAAAACCGTTATAAAATAGCAGTTTTTGTCACGTGATCAATATGAGAGCTCTTATTGGTTCATTGGCAACTGATAACAGTTTTTGCAGAATTCTGTTATGCAGTTAATCACATGACTCATTTAGGAGCCTTTCATTGGTTTTCTTGTAACTTATAACAGTATGACGTAGATTCTGTTATTTGAAGGGTCACGTGTTTAGTTTTACCATATTTCATTGGTTCTCTGATACCGTTAAACAGCTCTGGAACGAGAAGTTATTCCAAGAAAACACATCTGTTTGGGTTTCTTGGAAATTCCGAAGGGCTATTAGGGTAACAAAACTGGTTTTTGAGGAAATGCAGTTAAATGAAACTTTTGGTGAGCCATGACTATCTAAAATTGACACGAAGTAGTTTAGGCGGAAATTTTTTTCCACATTGATATTTTTTATAAAAAAAATTATTCAAGAAATTATTTAATCTTACATTTAAAAAAAATTATGACATTACGTTAACAATTTAAAGACTTTTCTTTATTTGACAAAACAGTTTATAATCTTGCAATACAGATTGTTAAGATTAGAAACTCGACTGCAGAATAAATAAATTTTGCCTATTACAAATATTATATTTTTTAATTAACCGGTTATTTTAATAAAAATTGATAATATTAATTTTTTCATTTATTTTTATTGCAATTATTTAAATTATAATTTGAATTTACACTATGTTTCATTCCAATTTTTTCAATAAAAATAAGTTGAGTCCAGATATGAAATAACTTATTTTATAATAATAATATATTATAAAATGACATATCTACGTGAACACATGTTTTAAATGTTTAAACGTTCGTTATTAAAAATTATAAATAACTCGATCGAACGTTATTAAAAATTTCCAATAATAAACATTAACTTTCAATGCTTACAAAAAGCTTACCTTTCTATCAAATTATAATATTTCACTATATATTCTTGATTTAATGCTCTTGTATAATCTAATTTCGTGTGAAATCTACTTTAAATATATTAATAAACAAATCTTTGCATCATGAGGGAGTAAAAATATAAATGCTATATAAGTAGAATAAATTTTTTTTTTTAAAATACTCGTTATGGAATGACATTTTTAAATAAAAATGTATATTGCGTATAAACAACATTTGCAGAAGAAAATGATGAAGATACTATTGCAATAAATAAAACATTAGCTATACTGAATAGAATTACTGTCACATTATATTAGTTTATATATTTTAAAATTATTTTCACACAAATATATTTTTTACCATAAGCAACAGATTTTATTATTATTTATCTCTACAGAGATTACTATTCTGGCGAATTTCTTGATTTACATTGTTTAGTATTTGTTATATAATTTTACATCAAATGTCAATCCGTCTTCATAGAAGAATTCAAGATTAAGTAACTTTTGAAATTATAAATCTTTAAATAAATTAAAAGAATAAACAAGTTTAACATCATTAATTTCTGCATATCCAGCATATGGTAACAGCAATCTTTTTATAATTTATTAATGAATATTTTCTATAGAATTGCATAACAATTGCTTACATGCTGTCTATTTTAAAAAAATATATTTTGCAAGTAAAATATTTGGCAGAAATTCAATTAATTAAGCTATATTCCAAATAGGACTCTTATTAACTCTACTCATTTTAAAATATTTGAAACAAAGAATTAAATAGTAAAAATAATACAAGAAATAAAATAAACTATAGAAACAACAGAATCAGAATTCTGACATGTATCAGAATCAGAATTCTCACACAAAAAGGATTACAACCCTCACATATTTGAAGCCAAATTAATAGTTATCTAATTTATAATTTACTCTAATTTATAAGAATTTATAATAATTAATAATTTCTGATGTTGCTTGTAAATAATCAATTTTAAAGTTAAATTTCTAGGTAATTCAGAAATTTGAATCTGGAAGAATTTTGAATTAAACAATTCTAAGTAAACGTAGTTAGTTATAAATAGCTCTACAAACGAAAAATACAATTAACAAGAGTTTTTAGATTTTGAATGTAAAAAGGTTTCCATTAGCATAAAGTATAAAATAAAGTTAACTTTCAAATTTTTTTGCTTAAACCAGATTTTAATAGTGAGAAATTACAAATCTACAAAAATGATAAATTTTATCACAAAGGGATTAATTCATTCTTAAACTCAGATTTGAGCGATTAAAAAAGCATTATATAGCATTTCTGAATTCAGATAATCTATTAATTTTAAAAAGTTTTTTCTTACACACACACATTATATATATATATATATATATATATATATATAAATACTAGTAACAATTAATATAATTACATGACATGTATCAGATAACAATTATATTAATTGTTATTTTAATTTAATTATGATAATTCTTTTTAAACAAATAATAAAACATTATCAAAAAATACTGTTAGATTCTACAAACTTTTAAAATTTAATTGAATAAGCTTAATTTTTTAATCTATTTTAATTTATAAAAATTAATAATTTTCCTCTCGAAATTTGACATAAAATTTAGAATATTTCACACTTATCTTAATTTTGAATATAATTTCGAGTTTGTAAAATATATTTCAACTTAATAAAAATTTTGCTAAAATTCGTAAGATTCACACAAATAAAACTAAATTTCAATGAAAGACGGAAGATGAATAAAATGTCCCCGCAATATTGTCATAAAAGGGATCTTTAAGAATCCCCATTCTTACTAATGCTTTCATCGTTTTTACAGTGAAATCTACATATTCAAACATCCGCTTTTCAACAATTAACTCGCCCCCCCCTCCTCTGCAGTAGAGAGTCGAAGGTGTCATTGATTGATGGTCCACCAAAGGAGAGTATGGAAAATGCGTTCCCGAGAATCTCGAAAACTGGACGGTATAAGAAACTAAATCAACGATAACTTCTTTTAAGTTCCAAAATAACGATAACAGCTTTAAAGTTCCGGATGTTCCAAAATAACGATAACTGCTTTAACGTTCCGGAAGTTCCAAAATAACGAAATGTAGAAACGTTCTACAATAACGTAAAAGAAGTTACCAGCAACGGAACGATTTGAGCTGTTCAGCAGGAAAGAAAACCGTTATCTTAATAACAGAATTTCTCAAGAACGCGTTTTTCGTTAAACGGTTACTAAGCAATAACTGTTCCTAAATAACAGTTCCACCAAATAACGACCATCTCTAGTATTTTGAGATTTAATATTCTCGAACATTTATGGCAACACTGTCAACTATTTTTTTTATTCTATGTGATTTCGCAAGTTACAGTTATTGTAAATTTTTAGTATGAACCTGTATTAGTGAATTAAAGATTTATATTCGTTAATATTCTGAAAATTTAGAAAGTTGTTCATTTAACATATTATAAACGAAACAAGAGTTTTATACACTTGATTAATTTTAAGGTAATTTATAAAACAATTAAATTTTTAATTCGTATTTTATATTTCTCATGAATAGGCAATCAAAAATTAGTCATTATATGGGTTACATAATTGTCTTTTTAAATATGGATTAAATACTTTATAATGGATTTCACTTGGCTAACTGAATTACATATATGAAATTGTGTCACTGGTTGCGTTCCATTCTAAACGAGGTTAGCAGATTCTCTTTCTCCTAGTTGGCCCAACAAATTGTAATTTAAAAGCTAAAATATTTGTTTTAAATGTGAAAAGCTCATTTTTTTTCGTTTATATATAGCTTATTTTAATTAAAGATTAAAACAAATGAGACATGATTTCAGGAAAAAAAAGCACACATTTATAATAAATAATTTCTTTAATTCTAAGCAAATAACATTTTATTTATGTCATCAATGTTTTAAATGTATTCTAGATTATATTACGTAAATGAAATTCTAGAAATTTTGGTTTTTTATAGTTTATCTTTCTGACCTGATCTTACAAGTAATTATTTGTTCGAATAAAAATATCCTTGGAATCTTTTATGTATAAAATCAAATTATACTCATTTCTCTTATCTTTAAGCCATTAGTTTATAATAGGAATACTGACTGGGTATGGATGTTTATAATAGTTCAGAATCCATTTTAAGTTATGATGGCCATGTTATTTCCCCTGTAAAAAAATGATCATAATGTAAAAAATCCAATATATTTAAAAAGTATTTTTTCATTGTGTTCCTTTTTTTGTATTCAGGAACTTAATTGTCCAGCTGGGGTAGCCGCATAGTTAGCCCTCTTGCCTTCAGTTTCAGTTTGTCTGTTCAAATCCCACCATAGGCTTGGATGCATATTGGAATTCACTTTAAACTGTAGGTCCCTGTCTAAATTAGGGTTTGTGAACAAAAAACGATGGTTTTACGACTAACCAAACCAATTTTGAGCTAAATATAAGTTTCCATTTTTTAATTCTTATGATAAAAGTGAACAGAATATTATAAGAAAACTTTATTTATAATAAGTCACAAATTGTTTGTTGTAAATATTTACAATGCACGAATTCCCTCTTTTGGAATTGTTTCTGATTGTTACATATTTGTGAAATTTTTTAGGAATTTCTAGACTTTAATTTTTTTGTTAATTTAGTTAAAGAATTGTATTCTATTTAGTGTATATGTTAATTAATTACGTAGTTGTTTTGTGCATTTTTATTTATTATATTCTCAGTAATTATCCTATATGTATTTTATGAAACATCCTAAGAATGATATAAGTTGAAGTTATTAGCTTCTGAATTGAACTTATCCTATAAAATATATTAGTTGCTTTCTCAAATTAAAGCAAAAGGCATTTGTTAAGCTGAAATTTATTTTAAAGAAAATAGCCAAAATTTAGTATATTTAACTGTCAAACTTCTTTGTTAAAATGAATCTATTTTATATATTTAAATAAATACCAAGTTTATTGTAACTAATGTTATCTTACTCATGTTTTTTAAGCATGTTTTACTTTGTGTGATTTAATTATATTCTATCAGGTGAAAATTCATTTTATTAAATTGTATATTATATTTATTCTTTAAATTAAAAAAAGAGTATAGAATTTCAGTCAAATGAACACTATTAAAAAATGCTATAATTTTATTATAAAAGCTTTATAATAAAATTACATGCATATTTTCATCTTTGTAATTGACAGTTAAGAACGTTTTTGTTCAACTCATAATGAAAGCATTGCACTTTTAAATATTGGTGAAAAATTAAGAAAATTGTCAAATCTAGTACAGAAAGGCTGAGGCTTATTTTTATTAGAGAACTTTGAATTATTTGAATAAAAATTATGTTTTGCACATTTCTGTGAACATACCAGAGTTGTAGCAGACATTCTTCGATGACAACTTATAGAGCTAAGCCTGATTTTTACAAAAATAAATATCTGTAATCACACAAATGAAAGATGATTTGTATGAGCTTGCAAAACCTAATTTGAACTGATTCACAGTTGTGAAATATAATTAAATATTTAAGCTTTTGAAATTCTCATGTCTTAACAAACATTATTTCTTTCCATTATTTTAGACATTATATGTAGGTGATCATAATTTAATTTATACAATAAATCTAACTCATTACTTCAGGTTTGGCACAATTTTAAATTTTCTTGCTTACCAAGATTGTGTAATTTGAGACTTTAGAAATAGATATTCCAAATTTTCTTATCATAACAAAGCTTTAACAGTAAATATCAATAAATTTTCCATATAATTTTTAGAAATATGCTTAAAATATGAATAAGAATGTCTCTTATTCATATTAAATCAGAGAGGAATGATATAAGTTATAATTTTCATTTTAATTAAATAAAGTGTGCTATTCTTTATTTAATAGTTTAAAAAAAAAAAAAAAAAAAACACTTATTTTGGGCTGCCAGGCAAGGCTCAGTAACTGGCCAGTGGCAGTAAATCAGTAATATTAATAACATTTTTATAATTTGTTTTTAATTAATCAGGCACGAAGCAGACATAAAAACATACTGTAATAGATTTATTTAAATATTAAAATAACTCTTACTACATGAAATACCTATTCCTTTGAACTCTTGCTTATGTAAAAATAATGAATCATAATTTAAGAATTTCATAATTAAATAAAAATGGAATAAAAAATTTTTTATTTACTTACATAAAAATATACAATAATTTCCTAACTTCAATGTTCACTTAAAATAAAAAAAAAAAAATTCAAATTTAGTGATTTGAAAATGTAAGATTTCAGACTTATACTTGATTTAAGGGCAAACTGAATAGTTAGTTCTGTGGTCTTCAGTTCAACAATTCTTGTGTTCAAATCCTTCTTTTACTTGAGTGTTTGTAGTTATTTGGAATCCACTTTAAACTTTAGGTTTCTAGTTAACCCTCATGTGCAAAAATTTATCTTTGAATAACCAACCAACCAATAACTTAAAGCCCTAGAATAATTACTTGTATTACAACAAAGTTAGTATTTACAAAAATTGAAATACTAACTTTGTTACACTACTTCACTACAAAAACTAAGCATTAATTCCATAAGATGTAAGAGTTGTAAACACAGCTTTGGTAACTTCAATCATATATAGCACACTGAAAGTTTTAAAAAGATATCCAACTTCTGTGTAGATTGAATGTTGGTATATGAAGTATAATCCATTCTAGTACAGTAAGCCATTGATTTAGCTCTTTAGTAACTTAATCAGTTGATGGAACTGTTGACATTAAATAGTTAATAGCTTAATGTTTCTTATTCTAGAAATAATGGGTAAAAAACAAAAAGGTGGTAGAAGGCAGATACTTCAATTGGAAGATAAGAAACCACCTCGAAGTAAGTAATAGCTCCAATGAATGCTAGACTATTTATTTGCTAATAATGCTATTTTTATTACTTTTTATCATAAAAATAAATCTTTGAAAACAGAACATTTTAAAAATATGTATATGAGGGAATATAAATTAAAATTGTAAACAATATAAAAAATGTTGTATACTTATTGTCTACTTACATTAAGCATATATATTTTTGTAAGTTTTAATTATTGAATATTAATTTATTTTCAATTAAGAAAGTATGAAGCACTTAATATTTCATGTGAATTTTTAATAAAATTATATTGTTCATAATGAATGTTAAAGCTCGTGTTTTGTGAATTGAATATGAAAATTTGCTTTTGACAAATGGGTACATTCAGCATTATAGTGTAGATGACTTAGTTGTATATTAGATGAATTAAAGTATGCATTAAATTTAGTTAAATTATATGTAAAGTTTAAGGGTTGTATTAAGAGTTCTTGTTTATAGAGTTCCGAGGATTTGATAAGATCGTTTTCCATTGTTTCCTCAGTTTTTCTAATTTTTTTATGTTATTAGCTTATTAATGATTGTTGTTGTTCCTTTTCCTTTGCTGGAAAATAATCTTTACTATATCTAATAGTAATGAGATAGAGGAATAATTTTGTTTCCTTGTGTTCCCACTTGCATATTTTTGTCTCATCCATGTTAAATTTTGTTGATTAGTTATGTATTATTTTGGCATGATTTAATGCTATTAGTTTTCAGAAAATTATTCTAAGCTATTTTTTATATTTTTAAAAGATGGTATGTTTTGTTTAAACATTAGTTTAGAGAAAACTATTTACCTTGTATACTTTAAAACTATTTGCTTTTATAACGTTCAAAAAATTCCATGTAAAATTTTTTATGAAGAAACTAGGCTGGTGTTTTCAGCCAACGACTATTTGCCAGTACAGGCGATAAAATGCGCTAAACTGGAATGCATTTGTACAACATAACTTTCATTTTATGACTTGACAGTGCACATGTGCAAAATTTGTTTCGTTTGCTAGTAACACTTGAAACATTTGATTAGTAATTTGTTTTTATTAGATTACAGTATAAGCTTTTTAAGTGGATGATTTAATATTTATCTATACTTTTTTAAGAAGTGTCTAAATTGATAGGGTTCAAATGAAACAGAACTAGGGTATACCATCCACAAGCTAACGGATATGTAAAATTGTGGCATCATACATTGAAAGCAGCAATCATGTGCCCTGAATACTCAAGTTGGACATAATCTCTCCCTATCATTCTACTTGGATTACGCACAATTTGGTGTTTTGATTTTAATTCCACTTCAGCAGAACTGTTATATGGAGAAAATATTAGATTACCATCCAATTTCTTAGAAGAAACAACTTTTGAATCACTGTCAGAATTTATTAATAGACATAGAACCATATTTAGTGAACTAAGATCAGTGCCATTTGCTAATCATTCCAAAAATACACCATTTATGTTCAAAGATTTGAATATGTGCACTTATGTGTTCATAAGAAGACAGTGTTTCTCATAGTTTACAACCATATCATGGCCCAATCATGTTATAAAACATACAAAGGAAATTTTACAGTAAGTTTAGGCAATAAAGATACAAATATATCAATTGATATGTGTGAACCATGCTTTAGAGACAATGTTAGGAGATACCTGTACATCTTTGGGTAAACATTTAACTCCCCAAAATAAATCAGTTCAAAATAAAAAATTTGAGTCTTCAAAACAAAATTCATTTCCAATGAAGCTTTCTGATAAGAAATTAAATTTAAAAGCATTGTTTCTGTGCAAATGATAAGGAGAGGTTGTGAAATTTAATTGCCAGTTCGTTTCTTGTAATTCTTTGATGACATGATATTTATCGTTCCAGAGCCTCACTGGTGGGGAAATAATATAGTGGAATTTATATCAAGATTCAATAAATTAAATCATTTGAGCTCATACATAATCTCACCCATCTGAGGTAGTGCAAACTTTTACTTTATTTTGACTTTAATATTTTTTCTTTCATAAAAGTTACATTTTAGTTTTATCATTCCTATGGATTTCTATTCTTACTTTATTCATACATTTTATGTTTACCAGCATTACTATGTTAAAATGCTTATATTAATATTTATAAAATTATTTATATGACTTCTTATCTAATATATTGAATCATGCTATTGAAAATAAGTGTAGATTCTTATTTTGAAATCCACATATTATTAATATTATCATCAATGTGCACAACATTGAACAAGTAACAGTGTCACTGCCCACTTAATTTAACTTCACATAAGTTTTCATAAAAAGGCAATTTATTTACATAATAGATTTAGCTTTATTGCCCGATTGTAATTTGCTGTTGATTGTGTGATACTTAGTTTATATTTGTTTTTATTTAATATTTGTTAAATTATTTTATAGTTATTAATATTTTAATATTTCTGTAGCAAGTAATTCTAATGAAATATTTTAAGTTTAAAATATATATCATATTTCTGATATCATTATCAAAATATATATCATATTTCAAGTATATAATATTTTTAACAGCATGTTGATTTATTCATGACAATCAATATGATAGCATATTACTATGCTAAAATAAATTTCTTGAAATTCAGTTATAGTTCTATGGAAGTTGAATGCATTTATGACTATTTTTACATTTTAGGAGGTACAATTCTTTATAAATGTCTATAACACTGTCTTTATAAATTATATAATTATTGAAACTGAATTATGGATGCTAAAATTTTAATGTTCTTAAGTATTAAGATTGGAAGTGGGATTTTCAGTTGATTTAATTTGAAATCCAGAAATGTTAAAGATCAGTATTATTTAGAAAACCGAATCAGTAATTTAAAATTGTATAACTGAAATTTCTTTATGTTTGTATGTTGGAAGTACGCATAGAAAATTAAAAAAAAATTTCTTTTATGAAGTTATGTTTTCTAAATTTGACACTAAATTTAGAAACTAACTCCTGATAAAAGTGATACAAAAGATTAGTTTGTTCATTTTTTATATATAAGTTAGTTCAAATTTGTTATAAATATTTCATCTATTTTAGACTTAAGGATAATTGTCTCCAAAAGAACTTGCACTATAACCAAAATATTAATGTAGTATGGTTTATTGTCTTATTAATTACTGTATTTTTCTATATATAATCCTCAGCAGCATTGTGAAAGTCAGATAATTAACGGGAATTAGAACACTTGGTTTCATTATCTGCCAGGGCTAGAGACCTGGAGAAAATATAATAAATTTTTCAAAAAGAAACATTAAGAAAATCATCTAATTAAATTCTATTGGACCCATCTCATCACAAAGTTTGGCAAACTGCGATAAAAGCAACAGCTTCATCATCAAGAGTGATAATTCTGAAAAGATTCTATTGAAATGTATTGACTTTTAGTTTTCAATAACTTTTAAAGTAATGTTAGACATATTTTAAAGTAAAATATTTGTTTCATTAATTAAATAAAAGAAATGGATTATCTTTGGACTTCACATTGGATATATTTTTTTATTTTTTATATCATGCATGCTTTGTTTTTCACTTTACATTAAGAAGTTTGATTTTCTTTATTTCCCTTCCTTGTAGCTTTTAACTTAAAATCTACTGTGTAACTTAAATGTTTTTGCATCCACATATGATATACAAATCTGAATATTTTCAGAACGAAACCGTTTAGGTCAAGACAGAATGCTAAATGTTACCTCTACTGTATCTTAAAGAACCAAATTCTTTAAAATACTGTTCATTTTGAACATAATTGGACAAATCTGATGATAGATAAAATAAGTCAAATGAGTTGTGGTATCATCTGTTATTTATTTTATGAAATATAAATGGCATTTCTTTGAAAACTTTATTATAAGCATTTCTAATATAGAGAATGTTTTTTATCAGATTATTTGCATCAGCATATAATACACATAACAAAATTTGAAACTTTTGTAATCCATAATCTGTAGATTATATACAGGAAAATGCAGTAACTAGTTATATTTATTTAACAAAAATATTTTCTATTTGTTAAGTAGTCTTAGAATCTTCAAGTGAATTTATGAATAATTTTAAAGTACGTTTTTTAATAATGTAGGTGTTACATAAAATAACAAATAAACATTATGACTAAAAATATAATAAATTGTATGGAAAAAAACATTAAGAAAAAGATCTCTTTGGATCCATCTCATCTCAAAGTGTGATAAACTGCGATGAAAACAAGAGATCTATCAAGAGCAATAATTCCAAGATTCTTGTAAAATTTATTGAATTTTAGTTTTTACTAACTTTTAAAATGAGGTTAGGCATTCTTTAAAACTAATAAATGTATTTTTTGTTAATTTAATGAAAGAAATAGATTTTCATATTGTGCATTGGATACATTTTTTTTATTTTGTACTGTGCATGCTTTAGTTTTCACCTTACACTAACATTTATAGTCATTTTTTTTTAATTTCTCTTTTCTATATATAACTTTTAGTTTAAAATTTGCTTTGTAACTTATATGCTTTTCCTGCATCATGAGTATGTATAAACTTAAATAATTTCAGAACGAAACAGCTCAGTTCAACACCAAATGTGAAATGGCAAAAGCCAATTATAACTGTAATCTTTCAGAGGTATGGAATTTGTTCTTGTACATAGTTGAACAAAACTAATTATAGCAGAAATAATTCAGCCGAGCCTTGGCACCACCTGTTATTTTATAAAGCATAAACAGCTTTTCTTTCAAAACTTGATTGTAAGTTCTGATGGAGCATATTTATCAGATTATCCATAGCAGTTCATAATCCACAGTGGCGTATTCAAACAATATTGATATGGAAAACTATATAGCTCTGAATGTAAATAATGCATCTGCAATGATAGGACTTAAAGGAGTTTCTGTAGTTCTTTAAGCGAAAAATGAAGATTTGTTTGTGATGTGTGACCTTTGCCACCTTGTACATTTATGTGCAAAAAAGGGATTAATTACTATTAATTAATTAATAAAGGAAAAAATTACTGTTAATCCATTTTCTGACATTGATTAATTTTTTAACTAAATTTCCCATCCAGCTTTTACAGAAAATGGATAAAATTGAAGATGAAGCTTGGGGGCAAAATTCAGTTTGAATTTTGTTTGTCTACAAATCGATGATCTACCAGAAGAAATAATAAAAGAAGAAAGATTGAATAGAAAGTGGGCTATTATTTACAAATTAACTGTAATGCAATATTAAAATACAGCAGAATTTCTATGCATTTTAGCTATCCCACACAACAATGTTGAATGTAAAAGAATGTTTAACAATGTGTGTAAAGGAATATAATTTTGTAGTTCTATGTCAAATAAAAATTTAGAAAACATCTTATTAAATAAAAGTTGGCTAAAAAATCATTGCTGAGAACAAAAATTTGAGAAAGAATTTTTGATGAGGCCTAAATCAGCCACTTATGAACATTTGAAGAAATGAAAGAGTAAAATATTTTTCATAATTATCTATTTACTTAAATATCTTTTAGTTGTATGGAATATAAATTGCTTTATAGAAATAATGCTTTTATTTTTGAAATAAATGTCTGATGAATTTTGAAAATATATATTTATTTGCAGTATCTTTTTTTTTAATTGTTTAAAATTAAATGTATTTCAGTTACTATTAATTATATTTAGCGAATAAAAAATGTATTTTGCTGTATAATAAAATACTAGTAAAAGTTTTTTATTTGTATTAATTTTTAACAAAATTAAAAACAAAATTTCTTTTCTCATATTTTGACAAAATATTTTGCACACCAAAAAAATTGTAAGGATTTTGAAATTGACATATTGCAAGGTATATGATATCAGATTTAAAGAATGTTTTATTCAGTGATAAATTTATATGTTTTGGTATAGCTGCTGATTTAAAATGCTGTAGATTTATGAAGCAATTTATTCATGGATAAATTATTTTACCAATTTCTCCGAACAGCTTATCAGGAAAAAATTAGAAACTTGATACTTACCTCTTCAAAATAAATGTTTTATTCTTTGCATTAGATCCAAAATGCAGAAATAAAAATATAAGCTTATGAACACATTTGGGAATTTTTTCAGCATTTTTTTTTTATTTTGTATAATCTCTGAATTACAAAAGCTAAGATCCTTTTATAACTTATAGGAAAAAGGGAGCAAAAGATTGTTTAACTTAGTAGATTTTCATCTAATGTAGTTTTAAAAATATGTAAATTGATTGTAGTATTTATTTTTATTGAATAAAATTTTGTTGAGTAAATGAATTAAAATTTATTGAATAAATGAGTAATAAGTGTTTTAATTACTATAACTTAATATTGAAATGATAAGAATTAAAAAATATTTATTTTTGATGTAAAATTAGTTCTAGATCATAAGTTTTAAGACATTTGAGAAAAGCTGAAATATATTTGAACAAGTGCAATTAGTAATGACTTAACTGAAAGAATATATAATTAATGAGTTGGGAAAAATATTAAGCCTTTCTAATAGAGGAAGTATTTAAATACATTATGAGACTGTCTTAATTTTCTCATCCTATTTTAAATATCTCTACAATTTTT
>JAPDSC010022835.1:24074-49726 GCA_026290005.1 Latrodectus geometricus
GACTGTCTTAATTTTCTCATCCTATTTTAAATATCTCTACAATTTTTAATGCATAGTTATGTGTTCAGTATTTCTTACTTAAAAAAGAACTGCATGCACCATAAAAATGTAGGTAATATTTTATAGAAATATGTAAATAATAAATAATTTTTGAAACCATAGAGTAGTAAATTATTGTGAAATGTATTAATTAAATGAATAAAAAATATAGAGGGTATTTACAATTATAGATTTTGTTTTGTTTAGCCAATGTTTGAATTACTATATAATTTCTTAAAATTTTAAAATTTGACAATCATATAGAATGCTTTATGAATTAACCACATAAATTTTTTATTCAAATAATTTTTTGGAGAAGCAAAAAATACCCTGTCGAATGTAGAAGTTATTTAAATTTATAATTTTTAAGACAAAAATAATGTGATATTTAGTTATCATGACTTATATTTAGTAAGTTTTAAGAATCAAGTTTATATCTTAAATTCCTTCATTAAAAAATTTTTGGGTTTCAGGTTCTTCCAAAAATCGAATAAAAAATTTAATGCATTGCAGTGATAGTGATGAAGATTCAAAAAAATCAAGTAAGTATTTCTTTATAATAATCATAAAATGTAGACATTAACCAATTTATAGAAGAATCCTTCTTAATTTGCTTTGTAACTTATCTTTCTAACTTTCCTTTAAAAAATATCTTAATTTTGATTTACTGTTGGTATTGTAAAGCCCAATTGCACAGTTTTAGTGTTTCATGCTTCCAAGGCACTGGTCTGAGGTTCAATCCTTGGGCTGCGTAAGGCTGAATCATCCTTTCAACCCTTCACTGGGTTGATAAAACTGAGTGCCATGCATGCTTGGGACTAAACACAAGTGGTTTTTGTGTTAGGCTGACCTCCTAAGTGAGACGTACTCCCACACCCTCAGTCAAGAAAACAAATATGGATCTTTTTGTAAAATTTCTTTAATTTTGTTATTGCTTCAAATCCATCTCTTGCCCATAAGCATTATAAGAGTCTTCAGTTTTTTTTCAGTAATAAAAATGCATTATAAATGTTGAAAAGTAGCTAAAGTTTCTAAGCTAAACTCTTTAATTAAAGATAGAAATAGACTGATAACATAAATATCTAGGCTAATGGTGGATACATGTATGTTCAAAGCAAGATTCAATCTGTTATGTATATTTTATAATTAAAATTTTCTATGCAATTTAATTTCATATATTCGCAAATTACATGTAAAAAATGAATACATATTGTCTCAAAATTAGAAATGAAATTTAAATATCATAAACATTAAATTTTGCAAGAAGAATATTTAATAAAAATATATTTATAAATAAAAATGTAATTACATCTAATGACAATCTTTAACTTACTTTAAAATTTAATAATTAAGTTTTAAGAGAATGATAAAAATTTTTTTTTTACTTTTTTTGATAAATTGATTTGTATAATTATGACCACAATATTAAAAATTCTATGTAAATCAATGTTGAACAAATTGTGCAACCTTGAACCACTGATCAAAATGAGGTGAAATATTGGAGCATTTGATATAAGAAAAAAGTTCTAAATTTCAGCAACAGGTTATGCTGTAAGTATTATATTTTTAAAGGGTTTAATTTCAATGTATGAGAGAGATGGGGGTGTAAGTTAGTGATATCAATTTAGATTTCACATGTGAGAGTGACAATTAACTTTTGGAAGAAGGATTTATGTAAAGTGATATTTTCTTATCACTTTGTCATTCATCAAACTTAACATAGAATGACCCCTGAAAAATTGATATTAAAACTTTAAAGTTCTGATCATTATTCACTTTGGTAACTAGTTCTTGTATTAATGTAAAATTGTAGTCTTTTCTTCCAAAATATTACAACAGTAAAAGATAAGTTATTGCGCAAAAGAAGATATATGGTCAACTAGGGTAAAAAAAAATCTAAGTTTTAAATAATCTAAATGTTTTGTATCGATGAAAAGCTAAATCCCATGGCTTACCTTCATTTTTGGTATGTTCTAGACAATTCATTGTTTTTTTCCAGTTACTTTAAAGCATTGCCCCTTAAATTTCTTAAGGGCAATTATTTTTAAAACACAGTGCACATGTACTGAAAGATTAACTTGTCCTGTGCTCTTCTGGGTAAACTTTATAAAATTATCAGTTTAGAGCTTGGCCATGTATTATTGATACAACTTGTCAGAATCATTAACAGAAGACAAGATTAAGTTTTTTACACAAAAAGCTTCTAAATAGATAATATAATGTTACAAAGCCTTTCATCCTGCCAATCATGCAAGATAGTCAATCTGAGCAAATACTATCTAATTTTGTCAACTTTTTTTGCGAGATTAATAATGCATGACCAGAAAAGTCTGAATATAAAACATGGTTACAAAAAAATTTATCGCATATTTATTTTGCGTATTATTTAAAATATATTTTAAAAATTTCGGTGCTGTTAATAGGTGAAAGTACTGTAACTATGTAAACAGTCAAAAGCATATTGATTTGGGTAAGAAAATTATCAATGAACATTGTTAAATTTTTCAAAAACTACACATTGATTACAATAATAAAGACAATTATCTACTGAATCTTACTCTTTAAATATTGACATTATGGAATTGCATGTAATTTAAAACAATGTTGTAGATGATGGAATTTTCAATAATCATGATTATAAATCAAATTAGTAAAATGGTCTTCTGTTTTTCAATTGTAATTGCAACAGAAGTGTCATGCTAAGAATATATATATATATATATATATATATATATATATATATATATATATATATATATATATGGTACATGGAACAATGTTTTATTTGCAAAATCTCTAGGTTATCTGATATATTTGAAAGATTTATATTTGCCATTGTGAAACTGAAACTTTCCAAAACCATATTATCATCAGTGGATAGACCCAATGTGATTTTGAAAGTTTTGTGTATTACAGGATTATAATTTAAAGGAATTTGACAAAATCGTCTTTCTTTAACATTGATAATTCGGAATCTCACACATAGTACATTCATACCTGGGAATGCTGCAAGCACATGGATAATAATGCTAATTGCATTATTTATTTGAAAATTTGCTTGCTCGTACCAAGGACTTTTTAAAGTAGGGGCATGGAGCTCTACTAAAAAATTTATATATCATAACAGATTAAAAATAAACCTGCTAGTGAAGTTGTAATAAATATTCTTCTCTGCATGAAAAGTTGTATCTTCTATTGATAAGAAAGATGATAAACTACCTGATCATGAATTCAGTAAAGATTGTTTCTCTTGTGTTAAATTGAAAGATCTCTCTTCCATAACAAAACTTTGAACTGTTTTTAATGGAATATCAAGTTATCCTTTTGATCTTAAAACTTGAGAAATTTATAAATCTTCTGCTGCAACATAAATAATTTAAATGGTGGAGCTACACTAAAAGATATTATCTTTGGATATTGAAAATCTAAAAATAAAGAATTCTCTTTGATATAGATCTAGAGCTAGGATTTTCAACTTGTAGGAATTTGAGCTCTGCATTAAAATTGTAGACATAATTAAAGGTCATACCTTTATTTACCAATTTTTTTAAAAAAAAACTTTACACATAAATAGAACAAGACTGGTACAGATTGAAAGTGGTACTTGTATTTGATAATATGTATAGGTTAAATAGCTTATTTTCCTAAAATGTTAATTTACAACTCTTAAAATAAATTTAGAAATAAGTAAGAATAAAAAAAAGAAAATCTGTTGGATTCTGTAAATTGCTCAATGTTCTTGTACAGAATAGAATAGGTTCTTTTTTCTATGTAATATACATAAATAATTTAAGTAAAAAAATTATAACTTTTTTTATTAAAAATGTTATTTTACAATTTTTAAGCTGATCTGGAAATAAAACTGAAATAAAATATTTTAAACTCAGTTACTGAATTTAAAGTCTTTAATAATGTCTAGTAATATGCCTTTTAAAAATTACAGGAATAAAAAAAAAATAAATTGAAATTAGTTCCACAATGTAAACAATCTAAGAAACTGTCTAGTGAGAGTACTGAAATCATTTAGCCACTTCCACAAGTAAACAAATATTCATCTGATTTTGTTGTTGATCACACAAGTTGCAGCAGGGAAAACCTATTAGTTGATTTCTATATTCATTTTAACAAATTGCATATTAAAAAAAACATGTTTATACATTTGTTTCCAAACACTGATGTCATTTTTAATTTACTTTGTTTTATAATACCAATTAAGACTAATCTTTTTTTTTCCCCCCTCTTGTCTGTTGGAGTGTATCTACATGTTTTTCAGTTATCTTGATTTGGAATTCATTTATTTTGTCCACTGTATTTAGCACCATGTGATTTTTTTTTTCCCTTGAAGACTTAAGATTTAAATGGCTTATCACATCTGCTCAAAACAACTAATGCATCTGAAATTCTGGGTCTAGCATTTTTTCTTATCACATGGTTACATACAAGTAAGTCTTCAAATTCTAATTGGATTTCCACTGAGGATTTATCTAGTTGTTCATAGAAAAAGTTCAGGTTCTACACCTCTTAACATATTAGTAATTTTCATTATAATTTGAAAACGTTTCTTCGTTAATTTTCTGTACAATGTTACCTGATGAATAATATAGTAGATCATTGAACATATTATGCCATTTTCTTTTAGAAATCTTATAAAACCTGTCTCTAATCAACCATTAAACCTGTCTTTTATCATTATTGGTGCTTCATAGGTCACAATGGCTAAACATTTTCTAAAACTTTTAATCTGTTGGGGTTATTCTTTTTAAGAACAAATCTTTGTTTTGTTGTTTCTTAAGCAAGCTATCTTTAGTGTTGAAATATTCTAAGATTGTGCAAGCAAATAAATGACTGACTCCTTGAAAACAAATTTTATTTGAATGAAAAATAATTATTTGACCAAAATTTGTTTTTAAAAATCTTAATTTACAACTTTTTTTCGATTATTAGATTTTTTTAAAAATTCTTTTATTGTAAATAAATGAACATTAAAGTTTATTCAGCCATTAAGTTTACTACTTTTAAAGTAATTTTACTTTAAAAAATTATTTTTTAAAAAAAATGATAGAAGTTATTTTTTTAAATTTTAATTGATTAGAGAAATGATAATTACTTTATTGATAATTCTGAAAATTAAATTAATCTTTTTAATCATTGAAAAATCTCAGTTCATTTTGAAAAGTTTTTGGGTACTTGAAGGAAAAACTTTCAACTGAATGTATGAATCGTGTATATGCTTATCATGTAAAAACTGCATATATTATATTTTGATTTCATGAATTTTTTCTACTTCTTAGTGTATTATGTTGAAATTGGAATGTAATTTATGAATAGCTTCTAATCACATTTTTTTAATGCAATGGAATAATTTCAATAATTTTTGAATTTTAATTTTCCATTATTGCTCAATATTATTGTTTTTAATACCTATTGACTGAGAACTGCTGTGGATGATTCAGCCATTTATTATATATTATCTTGATTTGTTAAATCCAATCACCTTAATGAAAAGAAAAAATGTTTTAGAAACATTATTTTTCTATGATTATATTAAAGTTAGATGGTACTTGTATTTCCTAAAAAACTTATTAGTGTGTTATTTCAAATCATTATCCTCTAATAGTCATATGTCACATAATTAAATTAGGCATTATTAACACAACTTTTCCTTCATAAATTCAATGTGCCTTTTTAATGCCAGTTAAGAATTCCCTAATGAAATGAACATTTTGTAGTTATTTCTGAAAAACTGTTGGTTTTATTAGATGTCAAAAGTAAGTCAACATAATGAACATTATTGCTATTCCTATTAATAATATACAAACTCAAAAGCTCATATTCTTATGCAGCTATGTCTAGTACATTTTTCTAAATTTTGTTTCTTTAATTTCATTTACATAATTATTTTTATTATTTATTTTAATTTCATTTAAGTATTGATAAATTTTACTTCTATATTAGATGACTCTGAACATTCTTCAGCTGCAGGTAATAAAGAAAGTTGCCCTTTAGATTCTCAAGTTGCTGACTTTTTTAAAGTATGTGTTTAAAATCATTACATGTAATTAAATGTATTTATTACACTTTACTTGCGTTTTTTAAAATATGCTAAATTAAACATTTTAAAACTTTGAAGTACTTAATTATTTTAAATTAATTTAAATAGCTCTCATTAATGAGAGTCAAACTTCTTTAGTAAGAATTTTGCGTGATGAAGTCGCACTTGACTTCACAAAATTGTTATCAGTGTTATTTGAAGTTATTGTATTTAATTTTTATCATTTTTTTAAAAAAAAAATTTTGTTACTATTTGATAAAAAAGTATTTTAATTGTTTATTTTATAACTTCCATGTAAATTAGCAAGGTAAACATTTTTTAATATCTGAGATTTTTCTAAATTTGTTTTTATTTATTATTAAGAATTGATTTAATTAAAATTTTCTGTATTTGCATTATATTTCTCATTAGGTTTTATATCCTTTGTAATTCAAGTATACTCAAAATGACAGAATGTTCAATAAATTGCTCAAGTGTACTAAAATTTTAGATTTTTTTACTGTGAAAATTTTACTAAATTCTTTCGTTATTGCTTAGAGCGGCATCTTTTATCCTAATAATTTCAAATCATTTATGAAAATCATTCATTGATGCTAGTAATGAAAAGTAAATAGAAAAAAGACTCAGTTCATTTAAGTGTTTTCAATTTTGTTTGATTAATCTAAATCCGAGTTTAGCTTTCAAACAAGGTAGAGAAAAGAAAATGCAGCTTTTAGTATGTCATTGAAATTTGTCTTTTTACAGAACAACAATTATTTATATAAAATTTCATGATCTAAAATTTATTTTTATTTAGTCTTCATATTTTTAATCTTTCTTAAGTTTTAAATTTTAGTTCTCCTGATTAGGTGATTAAAAAAAAATTTTTTTTTTAAGTAACAAAATAGCTTTTTTAAATGTTCACTGCTTGTTTTTGAAGTTGAATCTAACGAACGCCACAAGATTTCAAATTAAACATAAATATAGAAGTTTGAAAAAGATTTTTTTAGGTATAATGGGAATTTTTTTTTAATTTCAAGCTGTTATAGGAATTAGTGTATTATATTAAAAAGGACTGTTTTAATCTTGTGCTATCTTTTACCTATAATTAAAAAGTTTGGCAACCTAAATTAACCCAAATTTCTTACTTGCTTCTTTTCCTCAATAATTATACAAATCTATAAACTTAATCAAATCTTAGTGCATTGCTTAAAATAAACCTTAAGTTTAGTTAAGTTTTTCATTAGAGAAACTGTGTTTGAAGTTTAAAATTTTGACTTTTTGAGTTCCATTCATAATTCATAGAAATTCTTCATAATAACAATTGAATGTTGCATTTTTGCGTTGTGGAAAAATATATTTCAATGATTGTTAACTATTTTAAATATATTTTATGCATAGTAATATGATTATAGCTGAAAAGTTTCAGCTTGCATAAAATGTATAATAGCTTTTTGCTACATACAGACCTCTAAATGTTTCCAGAAATCTTTAGACTTCTTGAATTTATTTTTTCTCAAGGTCTTGTCAATTCCAAGATTTTTCAAGTGATCTTTAAACATTTTTAAAAGTATCTACTGTATTTTCTTGTATATAATTTGCGGATTATGTGTTAAAAAAGTTCTGAATTTTGTTGTGCGTATTATAAGCTGCTGTGGGTAATCTGATGAAAAACATTCTCCATCAGAAAAGCTTACCAGAAAGTTTTGAAAGAAATACTGTTTGTTTCATAAAATAAATAACAGGTGATACCAAGACACACCTGAGTTATTTAAGCTATAATTAGCTTTTTCTAATTACATTTAAAAAAGAATTCGGTTCCTCATAAAGATATTACAATTGCATGCCACTAACGTCATTTCGCAATTTGTCTTGATGTGAGCTGTATCGTTTTGAAAATATTCAAATTTGTGTATCGTCATATGTAAGTGAAAACTTTTAAGTCACACGGCAGATTTTAAATTAAAAGCTAAAGTGAAAGAGAATAAAAAGAAATGCCGACTAACATGTTAATGTGAACTGAAAAACATAGCACATGCACTATAAAAGAAAAATGTATAAAATACGCAGTTTGTAAATAATCCATTTTTTTTATTTAAATATTAACAAAGCAAATATATATATTTTTAAATATATCTAACATCGTTTTAAATGTTATTAGAAGTTAAATATCTATAAATTTTACAAAAATCTCTCTCTTCTCGAAATTATTGCTCTTGATCGATCTCGTGCTTTCATCTCAAGTTCATCGCACTTTGCAATGAAGTGGATCCATACAAATCTTTTTCATTGTAAATTTTTTTTTCTATACAATTTATTGTATTTTTAATCATACTGTGCATTTCTTTTATTTTTTGTGACATCAATATTATCAGCAGTACGTATTTTAGACTATTCGCCAAAAAATATTGCTGCAGATTATATTAAGGAAAATACGGTAATGTCTTTCCATTACAGTTAGCACTGGCTGTAAATATTTATTTAGTTAACATAATCTTTCACTTCCGTGAATGTCTTATGTTATTTATTTTATGTGTATTTTAAAAATTGTATTATTTAGAAATTATTATTAATACAAAAGAAGATAAAAACAAAATTATAAATTCACATAAATTTCAAAGTGAATTTTTTAAGATTTTTAGATTCAGTAAATAAAAATTTAAAAATTAACTTCAATGTTATGATTATGGTTAAAAAATGTTCTTAAAGTGAACTTTAAAGTAATTTTTTTCAAAATTTTCTAAGTGACTTATTTAGCAATCAATCAGTTTCTATTAAAAGTCAATATTTTGATTACAAAGCAGCCTATGAAAATGTGTCCTATTTTTGTTTTTTATTATTAATAATTTCTCTATTTACTCTTTTATATATCACTAACTAGAGTAACTAAACTAAAAAATAAATAATAGCTATTTTTAGTTTTCTTTTTACTTGTGCTGTTTTATATGTTGTGTAACCATCTTAAAAAGTTTTGTACCTACGCCTTGAATAAAATCAAATAATTAGTAAAAATAACAAGAGTAAAATGAAATGATTTTAATTAGACATTGTTAAATATTTCTTTTTTAATTCTTTTCATTTTTTAAAATTATTCTTCTGTTATTATGATATGGATTACATTTTTCTGAGTCTAGTCTGAATGCTTTCTCATTGTAGTGACAATGTAATAGTTATCTACAGTATTTTAAAACTTGAAGCCTTGTGGTATGCTAGTGCTCTGCGCTTTCAAGGTACAAGCCTGGGGTTTGATCCTCAAACTAAGCAAGGTTGTCTCTGCCTTTTATCTCTTCATTGAGTCAATAAAATTGGGTACCAATCATTCTTGGAAACTAAATACTGAGAGTCTCATGTTAGACTGCCCACCTTACAGGGACCTAAGCTTCACATTCCAGGGTACAGAGAGAGAGAGAGAGAGAGAGTGAGTGAGTGAGTGAGTGAGTGAGTGAGTGAGTAAAGATACTCTCTCTCTACCTTGGTCCCATAGGGACTGTCATGCCACTGAATTCAGTTATAGTTTATTATAAAAACTTTCCTAACTGGGATTATTATTTATATTTTTATGCAAATTATCTTTTTGCAATTAATTTTTTAATAAAATATTTTTATGCAATTAATCTTAATAATCCATACAGAATGTATTTATTTTATAAGTTTAATTATAATGTTTGCTGAATAAGTCTCAAAGAAAGCTGAAGTAATTGATTGCACTATGCAGAATGAACTATGCAAAGCAGTTTGTCAAAATATTTTGAATACACGATGGACTTTTATGTTACGTATGTTGCTTAGAATAAAACGAGTTTAATTACCTTTAAAATTATTTTAAAATGAAGTATCAAACTACTGGGTAATTTAATTTGTTAAGTGTAATTTAGCAGTTTTTCGATTGTATAATAAGTTAAACTTGTAAAAAGTTTTTTTTTTTTCTCAATATAATGAATAGCCTGTGAAATTTTCTAATTTTGATAATGAAACTTCTGGTAATTTAACTTTCTAATTGATAGACTGTTATGAACAGCTTTACTTGTCATTTAGACACAATCATAAAGAATAAAATTCAGAAACTATAGAGTTAGTATGCTTTTCAAAATTGAGTTCCAAGGTCACATTAAGGGATTTTATGATTATTTTATCATTCATTGATTGTTGCTTTAAACTCATTTAAAAGGGTTTAAAATATTAATATGTTTCTATAATAACATTAGTTTGTTTGCTTTTTAACTAATTTAAAATAATTTTATTTTTTCTAATGCTAGCACTTCCAAGTATAATTTGCATTGTCTTGTAAGATTTATCTGAGGAAAATATTATTTGTTAGAAAATTTAATTTGTTGCAGTAATTAAATTAAATTAAATTTCTTGTGATAAAGTAACTTAAGATAATAGTTAAAATAAAAATATTTACATGTAACATATCAAACCAGGGAAAATACTTAAAGCATTTATTTTTTTAAAAAATTGTATGTAAACAGTGTATCTTTAATTCACTTTGTTAACTTTGCTAATAATGTTATTACAATCACTTTTATTTGAATTAATAAAATTTGTTGCAATTACATGATTTAAGGTAATTATTTATATTTAATATTTTAAATTTGATATTTATAAGAAACTTTATAACTCCTAGTAAATTACTTAAAGCATTTAAAATTTTATGTAAACAATCTATTAAGTGTCTGATGTATTACTTTAATGTTATATTTCATATTGACTTATGAAATATTACCTATGCAATATGGTATAAAAAAAAAGCTTTAGAAAATTTATATGGAATTTGAGTTTATAAAACTCATTGTTTGTGATAACTAAAAACTTTGATATCAATAACTTTGTAGGAAAAATAACCTATGATAAATATTGATAAATCTACTTATCTTTCACTTGTCTTATACTTAGATTTTCACAAATATTAAGGATATTTCTGATATATTATCTGTAAAATATTTTTATTACAATATTAATCTAAATGATATAACTAGTATATGTTATATAACTAGTA
This sequence comes from Latrodectus geometricus, assembly GCA_026290005.1. Lineage (NCBI taxonomy): Eukaryota > Metazoa > Arthropoda > Arachnida > Araneae > Theridiidae > Latrodectus > Latrodectus geometricus. The sequence continues at coordinate 35,144 of JAPDSC010022835.1, forward strand.
TATGTAAAAATATATGACAGTTAATATCTGTCATATATTTCTATTTATAATATAATTATTAAATAGGAAAATAAATCTTAATAATTATTACAATAATATTGAGATTTATTTTCCTATTTAATAATTTTTAGGCCTTTAATTTTCTATCAAAAGAATTATTTATTTCTTTACACATATTTTTATGAATTTCTTTTTTAGGAAATAGATGCATTGACAGTTAATGAAGAATCGGCAGATACAAATGAAAATTGTGTGACTGTAGAAAATGAGTCTGGGAAAGAAAATACAATTAATAGTCCTGAATGCCAGAATTCAAGTATCCAATCTGAAGAAAAACTTTTGGAAGGGACTACAGATTCTGGTGTGCAAAGTGGAAGTATGTAAAGATAAATCTATATATCCATATGCATGCTTTAAATAAAAACTAATTTGAAATTGGTAAAAGACTAGGTAACTATATAGGTTTGATGGCACATGATTTCTCCAATTTCTGTGGCTAGGGCAGCACAGTTATCCAACTTAAATTACATCACCATGTGCAATATCAGGTTACCAAATGCCAATCACGCTTGAAATTCAACTTTGCAATTGCAAGCTATTTTGAATTTCAAATATCAAAATTTTGAATATTTCATTATTATTACTTACTACAGAAATATAAAAATGTTAATAACTTGAAACAAATTACACAAAGATTACATAATAAAAAATAATGAAATATCACTCAGCAAGAACGAGTTACAACCAGGCAATAAAGCTGAATCTATAACGTAAATAAAATGTATTTTTGTAAAAACTCAAATTTTAATCAACTCTCAGTAGTCCCCAATTTAAAAAACATCAGTGAAGAGCAATTCTAGACTGCTGTGAACGGGGCAATTAATCTGAATCTATAACATAAAAAAATGCATTTTTATAAAAACGTAAATATTAGTCAACTGGGAAGTGGTACTCACCTTAAAAAAATCTCTGTTGTGCAATCTAGCCCCAATTTAAACTAGGCTAAAAAAATAAATCTATAATGCAAGTATATATTTTCTTACAAGAAACCAGGGTTTCTAATCAATCAACATTACTTTTCTGAATAAATATAAATGCAAAATATGAATTTTGCTTGAATATGAGTGAGTTTTTTTATATAAAACATAAAATAGCAATCGTAATTAAAAACAAAACAAAATAAAATAACACCTAATAGTCTCTGCTTGCAAAATTGTCAGCACTGGTTTGACAACAGATTTTAGAGCTCCCAAAAATTCATTCATGAAATTTTTAGAATGATTTTGTGTAAATTACGCCTGCCATCATCTTTTCAGACAAGAGACATTTTGCAGTCCAGTACAATATTGAAGTATCTCCAGAAGGTGAGAGGACTTGAAAGTCATTTCTGGAAGGAACGTCAAAAAGAGAGGGGCAACTAAAGAGATGCTCCCTACTCATAGGCATGGTGTCACAAAGTACAAAAAAAGGTGAATTGGCCACATTAATTTTATATAAATGGGACTGCAAATAGTCATTTTCAGTAATTATTTTAAAATAAGCAACACCCTCTTCTCTAGGAAAGTGGGAGAGACTAGAGCGCTACTGGCCATTCAGAAGGCATGCTCAGAATCTTCTATCAGTCAAGTATCTGAAAGCAAAAATTGTCCCATATCTTATTTTGCTGGCAAGAAGTCTCTTAGAATTTCGAAGAAGAGCTGGATGGAAAGGTAGATGTAAAGCTTAAGCTTCTCTAACCAAATAGTCAGCCCATTTATTCCTGTAAATGCTGCAATGGCCTGGGATCCACTTTGAGGACAACTTCTCATCCAAGAACAAAGAAGATAGTCAATATGTTTACACTCAAACTCTAGTTCAGAAGAGTATAAATTATAATCAGATATCGCCTGAATTGCAGACTTAGAATCAACGAAGATATTAATGTTTTGCCCAGCTAATTGACTTATAGCTCTGATAGCCATAAATATTGTAAACATTTCTCCATCAAAACTATCTGCCTAATTATTTAGAGGCCCTCAAAGACTGAAACATATGAAGTAAACACCAGCTGCAGCTGTACCAGCTGAAGAAGTGACTGATGCACCAGTAAAATCCTGTAACCCTTCTTGACTAGGATATTTTTCTTGAACAATGACCAAAACAATGGAATACAATTCAGTCTGGCAGAAGTTTGACTTCCAGACAGGCCAAGTCACCAAGTGTACAAAGTCAAATCTAGCAGTAACATATCTCAGAAAGCCTTGAAAATAGATTGCCTACGTATATGATGTCTAGAGATAGATATACCTCAAAGGTCCCTGCAAGTCTCAGATTCTCAAAAGGAAAAGAATATTGAGAGTTTAATTTACTTTGAGGAAGAATGTAGTCAGGTCAGAAATGCTCCTTTTTCAACAATCTTTCACTAACAGAAAGGATGGCATTAATTTGTCTGTCAGATAAATTATAAATTTCTGTTTCTAGCTGCATAGCAGTAATAAAGGTTGAAACCGCAGCAAAAGTGAGTCTTAGTGCTTTATTTTGAACTAAGTTGATTTTTAATAATGCGCTGTCAGAGGCAGTAACAAGGACCTCTGAGCCATACTCCAATACTGTTTTAATGTGAGATATAAAATAACAATGGGAAGAACCCTACTTTATTCCAGCTTGGCGTTTCAATAGACTAAAGTGATCAGTTACTTTATCTTCCACTTTATTAATGTACTTATTCCAGGTTAGTCTGGTATCAAGAGTTTTGCCCAGATAGGTAGCTCAATCACTCTGACCCAAAATACTGTTTTTGTACACCAGGTTAACATCAAACTCTTTGGTACTAAGGGTGAAAAGCTCAAAATTTGTCTCTTCCAGATTAACTTTGAATTCATTATCCATGGTGTCAGAGCCTTTAAAACCATATTTAATGTTTTCTCCAGCAGATGGATATCAGAGCCAGTAGACCAAATAACAAAAACATAAGCATGCAACAGTGATTCCATCTCTTGATCAGTATTTTAACAAAACTCAAAGGGTCATTAATCATAGCATTTAAGAAAACAGGACTCAAAACTGAGTCCTGTGGGAAGCCCTGCCTGATTTCCTTAACTTGATTTGAGATCTGCCGTATTTAAGGTTCAAGACTTTGTTAAAGAAAGTAGCTAATCCATTTGAAAAGATTTCCATGCTCTCTCATATAAAGCAGCTTCCTAAGTATCATTTTCCTCCAAACACGAGCAAACACCAATTAAAAATCAGTGAAGACAGCGAGAGTACTTAGCGTCCTCTGAAAGCCATTTTTAATATGCTGTGAAAGTCAGACAATTTGCTCAAATGTGTTGTATCTATTTCTGAAACTTGCCTGTCTCTCAGAGATATGACCACCATGGTCCAAAAAGTACTGAAGTCTATGAATGACCATTCTTCCAGTTAACTTTCTTAGGATACAGGTCAAAGAAATTGGTCTAAAATTCTAGGTGTCTGTCTGGTCTTTTCAAGGTTTCAAGATAAGTAAATCAGCCTTTCTCACTGGGTTCGGAAAAGTGCTACTTTATGTTTTGCTTATAAAACTTAAAATTATTAGCTTAAAGGCCAAGTTCCATGACAAACTCAGGGTGGATATTATCAGGACCAGCACTCTTTCCTCTCTACAAGCAACGAAGTCATCTTTGAAATTCCTTAACAGTAAAAGGTGAAGAAAAAGGGCAATTCTCCATTCCTGGTAATGACCAGAGAAAGTAATTTCTCCCTTCATAATACTAGTCAACAGGTTAAAATTATTAATCTTTCTGTAAAATTTCAAAAAAGTTTTGGTAAAATTATGGTTTGAGGCTAAAGTTCTCGTCCCAACCTTCAAAGGTTGTTTGCAAGGCTGTGTGTGCATACCATTCACTGTAGATAAAAACATAAAAGCTTTTGGTCCATCTTTTTGGTAATTCACATTTTCCAGAAATTTGCAACAAAAAAAAAAAATTTTTGCATTAAATATCTCATTTTTTCAAAATGGTCTGACTTTTTCCTTAGAGAAACAATCCTCTAGGAGGCCAGAGGCTTCTGCTCTAGCTCGGACACTTTTTCCTTCCTTATAAGCATGAAGTTTATCATTCCAGGAAAGTCTTGCATTTTTTAATGTGTCCCCTAAGGACACAAACATTGGCACATTGTAATATTATACTGATCGAAGGCCTTATTATTTTCATGTAAAGAACAATTTCCAAAAGAAAGTTTGTTATCTCTGCATATTTATTCCTATTTACCTTAAGTTCTACCAAGTAATTCTGGATCACCAGTCAGTTTTGCCTCCATGATAATCACAAAAAGGATTATATGACCAGCACCACCAAGGGTCATGATAAAAGGTCTTGTTTTATCAAAGGTGTTAAGCATGGGTCATACAGCAGGAAATCTGAGTGAAAAAAACTGCCCCCATTTGAGAAGAATATTGGTGGGTTTTTGAGTTTTCAATAAAATCGATCTGATTTATATCAATAAAATCTTCTACCAAATTATCAATTGGACAATTTTGGTCATAACCCCATTTAGTGGAGTGGGAGTTAAAATGATGGAGTGTTTATTCCAATCAACCATGAGAGAATTTAAATCTGGTTTATTTCAAGGAGGATTATATATAAAGGAAATATGAAAACCAATGTTATTTTTCCACACTCTCAATTCAATTGTTTCCAGAATGTCTGAAGATGTCCTAGTGTGTTTAGTCAAAGACTCTGCAATGAGAGTGTCTTTAACAAATATAACAATTACAGGTGCAAACTGTTGAGAACACTTAAAAGAATATGATTTATATTTCATCATTGGGAAAAATTCCTGCTTGTCAGTAGAACTGCCACTTTCAGCTATACCTATAACATCAGGTCTTTATAGGGAAATAATGTTTTTAATTTCAGTAAACTTGTCAATTGTAAATCCACCAACATCCCAGAAAAGAAGCTTGTGGCCAGGGTTGTCCTTACCTTTAAAGGACAGTTTTTATAACATTTTAAAAAACCTTTGTATAGCCTTAATAAAGTAGTACAAGATAGCAAGAAATTGATGAAGGCTGTAGCAAATTTAGCATAATCCAGGGTGCACCAAAGAGGCCTGCTACACTAGACCCCTCTGGGAATGATTATGTACCCATATACACTCAGTGTAGAAAATAATAATTCAATTATAAAATTTTTAAATAATAATTCAAAATAATGAAAACAATATGAAAATAAATTAATTTTTTAAACTTTGAAAATAAATTTTTACTTTAGAAACTTAAAGTAAAAAATTCACTGCTATCTAATATTCAGAAACATAATTTTAAACAAAATTTCAACACATAAACATTTAATCATCCACTTTAAAAGCTTAGACTGTAATCAAATAAAAACAAATTACTAATCAAATGTTTTTTATGTTTACTAGCACATAAAAAAAAAGTTACATCATACAAACACTTACTGACACTGTAAGTTAGTTTGACTCATTTTATTGCTTGTACCGGCACTTAGTCTTAAGCCTTGAAATTTTCTAGGTATCTACAAATACTATATTTAATTTGTATGAATCTGCATTTAGTATTTTCCAATCAATAATGAATGAATTAGTATTCTCATTCAGAATATATAATTGTAAATATCTTTATATGTATGAATGTAAATATTTATGAAAGTAAATTTTTACTGTATGCTTTAAAATGGTTTATTCTTATTAACAGAAAATTTTAAATGCAAAAGTCAAAAATTTCTATTTGAAATAGGCTTCAGAATGACAAAACTTATCCCATTCTGAAAGTTTATTTCTAAAAGTTAATGTATGTAACTTCACTAATGTATATAACATGTACATAACTTAATACATATAATATACATTTTACTTCAAACTCTTTAATGAATAATTTTAATTAAGGAATTGCATTTAAATAATTAATTACAATTTAATTTTACATCTAAACATTGTCAGACATTTATTATTGTCTAAATCTTGTGTAATTTCCTTAGACTTAAGTAAAATAGTTTATTCTACAATATTTCTTCAAGTAAGACATCGTATAGATTCTGTTTTAATTTTCCAAAATTTTTTCAGATTTTTTGTTATGATCTGAAAATCTTAATTTGCTATATGAACTATGAATTACCGTATTTTCCTGTATATAATCTGCGGATTATGTGTTAAAAAAGTTCCGAATTTCGTTGTGCGTATTATATGCCGCCGCAGATAATCTGATAAAAAACCTTCTCCATCAGAAAAGCTTACAAGAAAGTTTTGAAAGAAATACTGTTTATGTTTCATAAAATAGATAACAGTTTGTACCAAGACACACCTGAGTTATTTAAGCTATGGTCGGCTTTGTCCAATTACGTTCAATAAAGAATTCCATTCCTCATAAAGATATTTCAGTTGTAAATTTGCTAATGTCAATTTGCCTTGACGTGAGCTGTTTCGTTTTGAAAATATTCACATTCGTATATCGTCATATGGAAGTGAACACAGTGAAAGTTATATAGCAGGTTTTAAATTAAAAGTTACAGCAAAAGCAAATAAAAGAATATGGCGAGAAACGTGTTAAGTTAAGTGAAAAATAAAGCACGCATGGTATAAAAGAAAAATGTATAAAATACGCACTTTGTAAATAATTCAATTTTTTCATTTAAATATTAACCAAGCAAATATATATATTTTTTAAATATGTTTAACATCGTTTTAAAAGTTATTAGAAGCTAAGTATCAATAAGTTTTAAAAGAATCTTCTCGGAATTATCGTTCTTGATCGATCTCGTACTTTCATCTCAAGTTAATCACACTTTGCAATGAAGTGGATGTTAGACTGATATTTTTCATAATATATGCTTTTTTTCTATACAATTTATTAAATTTTTAATCATTCAATGCACTTTTATTTTATGTGACACCCATATTATTAGCAATACATATTTTAGACTATTCGCCGGGGAAAAAATTGCTGCGGATTCGCTTCTTTTCCTTTTACTCGAAAAAAAGGGCCGTGCGGATTATATACAGGAAAATACTGTATATACTTTAATTTCAATTTTTTTAATTTAAAAATTTTCTTTCATTGTTAAGTTATGAATTTAAAGAAGCAAACCTTTTCTTGTATTTAATCTTCCATTATTTATGTATTGTCTATATCCATTGTTTTATGGTATAGAATAAGTAAATAATGAATCTTTTTTCAGCAACAGTCATATAACATTGAAATTTCTATCTGTTTAAATAACCTTAATGAAGTTAATATGTTATAGTATGCATTATATGAATATTAATAATCATTGCAGATATAAAACTAAGTTCTATTGAGAATATTTCGTATAAAGGTATTTAAAAACTGGGTTTAGTTATTTAGCTATGGGAATGATTGATGTTGATGAAGATTCACAAATGCTTTTTCTTCATTTATTAATAACTAATTTATTAATAAATGAAGAAAAAGCATTTGTGTCATAATTTTTATGATAATTTATAATCTCAGTAGTAGAGAAAATGGGTTCTCATAGTTTTTATGATTAATATTAAGTAAGTTTATATTACAATTAATGCTTGCCTTTTCCTTTTTTGTTTCATCATTTGGAAATTCTTTTCAATGCTTCATTGGTCTCAAAAGTTAACTTTTAATTTGTCTTTTCTTGCCGCTGAAAATTTTATTGCATAGAGAAATTTATTATTATATCAGATATATTTATATGGTAATTTTTGTATTTCAAATACTCTCTTTAAAGATTGAATCTTGAAATAAAGACTTAATATTGTATCCTGATCATATGATGGGTCTAAAAATAAAAGGAAAAGCTACAGCATTTGAAAATTACTATTGTTTAGGGTGTTTTCTTTGCCAGAAATGGAAAAGATGAGGCTGATTTGTCTTGCAAAAATAGACAAAGTGATTTGTCTTGCTATTGGACATTAAAAATACACATGTGGATCAGAGCAGTTGGAATAATAATGTAGTTAAAAAACAGAGTTTGTAGGTATAGGGTATGGTTTGTTTCTTTTTTTAAGAAAAGAATATTTTAAATTTTGAATGGCTCTGTATGAGTTAAAGTGCTATTTTTCTTACATGACTATTATCGTTTCTCAAATCGAAGGAACCCCATTTTGATAGAGTGATAACTGAAATCTATTGTGAATTTTTTTATAACACTTAACCTCTCTTTTATCTTCCAGAACAAGTTTTCAGAAATAATGGCTGCTTTCGTGCTTTGCATGTAAAGAGGAGCAGAACCTGATCAGATTAAAACTGCTCACTCACTGAATGGAACCAGTTCTTTTAAAATACTCACTTGTTCATTCTCAATAAAAAATTACATTCCTTGAAAACCAAACTTTATTTTCCGCTAAGACTTTAAAATAGTTAAATACAAGCAAAAAACATGTATGAGATAAATCTTTATTAAATATCCCAGAAAGAAATAAATGTAATATAGATTGCTGTTATATGACACATAATTATGGTAAAATTGCTATTATGATTAAAAATTGACAAGAAAGATGACTAATTTAGAACATTAGAGCAAGTCAAAACAAAGTAGAGTGGTGACTGAGCTAGAACTCATAAAGAACAAGGATGTCTAAAATTGAACTGAAATCAGAGTAAACTTCAGATTCCCTACTGGATAATGAGCTGATACGAAGCAGAATCTCTGATTGATGGAGTGAGAGCAAAAGATTTTGAAAGAGTTTCAGTTTAAGTACTAGTAAAAGGGAGAATTCCAGAAAACAATTGGTCTTCTTTTCTGAATCTGTGTTTATTTACTCTGTATAAGGAGCTGGTTCTTTGAAACAGTTCATAAAATGATTGTGCATTCCTTGTTATATGGTAGGAAATCCAGAAATTATCAAGCACATATTTGACAGATGTGCATGTAGAAGACTAATCAGTAAATGACCCCAAGAGATGACAATCAAAGGTCTATTGTACTATACCGTATATAAATAATACGCCATAATTTAAAGAAATCAGTAGCTGTAACGAAATTCAAGTAAGAATATCCTGCAGCATTCAAAATTCAGTTTTATGCTTAACCAGATGTTCAAATGTTGGTAAAATGTTTCATATTTAAAATAGATAAAGGCAGTAATTAGGTTTTCCTCTTTATAAACAACTCTTCCAAGTAATAACTAGGAATATAATCTTCTAGGTGGGCAATAATACTTTCATCATATTGAGATGTTTTTAAAGGGTGCAATGTCCTGTAGGAAGTCCTCTGCTATCCTTAAACTGCTTCTGCTGAATTTTAACAACTCTTTCTTTCATCCAGACAGTTACTACTTAAGATTAAATAGTTAATTTAATTAGTTACACCAGTTGCTGTTGTTTTGTGGGGAGATCAAAAACACTGCTTCTGATCAATTACTTAGAAGTATACAGGACTGGTTAAAGCCCAATAATAGGTGTAGATCTAGCAGTGGCCCGCTTATCATTTTACTCGTCACCAAGAACACCAGAGAGAGACAAATGTGAGAGTTTTAACAAATTTGAAAGACAGCTTCTCAAATGAGAACAGTAATTTAAGTGGATTTCTGTGTAAAATACACTTAATTGTCAGAACAAATATCTATGGTACAAATGTAACCTCTAAGCAAATTTTTCTGACATACAAGTTTCCAAGCACAGTTGTTTACCTGCCCAAGAAGAATAGTTTTGTACTATCAGCTGGATACAAATAATAAGCTTTGTCTTGGAAACCAGCTTTTGAGCCATGTGTGCACAATTAAGTATTTTAATTTTCATTGTTTGCAAATTATATTCCAGTCAGTTTGTTAGGGAAAATTGATTTCATGGTGCTCAAAAAAAAAAAAAAAAAAAAAAAAAAAAAAAAAAAACATGATGCTAGAGTCTGCCAAATTTGTCTGTGTTAATAACTAAGTCCTCAGTGCTTATGTCTAATATGGTTAAGAACCTAAGAAGGGACTCTACATCACAGTACCATATAATGAATGAAATATCTTCCTGAAGATATGCAACTTTAGCTTGAATCATCGTGTCTCCTCCTTGTTTAGTCTTTTAATTTTTAATTCGGAAACATTTCATCAGAGTTCAACTGGAGATTTATGAATCACCCCTGGAATTTTACTTAAATTTTGATTCTCTTCTTTTTTTTTTGTTTGAAAATGTTTTAGTTTTAATATTTTAAAATTTTTAATAAATTCTCCAAAAACAGAATTGAAAATTGGCTTTTAATGTTTCCAATAGATAGTGGCAGGATTAATATTTGTGATTGTATGCATAATTGTTGACTAAAATAAAAATCCAGTTTGGGCACAATAGCTTCATGAAATTTTTTCTATTTGCCTTTGTTTTCTTTATATTTTGTAAAATTCACAATATTAATATCTAAATTTAAAACTTCTGAGTTAAAATATACTTTCCATATTTTCCTTGGTGAAAATTGTGTGTAATTTCAATGAATCATGATTTTTATTTCATCAATGAATTGAAGGCCGAAATAAATTATTTTATACATCTAGGGGAAAGGTCTTTTTAATGACCAGTGGACACAAGAAATGCCATTCAAAGATTGGCTTTTACATGGTTCAGAAGAAACTCATGCTCATTGTCTACTTTGTAAAAAGACTGTATTTCAAATATAGGTAAATCAGCTGTTAAATCTCATGGGAAGGAATGAAAAAAAAACATTATTTATTAGAGCAGCCTGTATCTGCCAAAATACCTATTCATTTAAAAGATTTTTTTTTTCACTATTGCTGTTCTTTTTAAAGAATGTGAACCCAAAGCATGTTCTGAAAATTTATTAATTTGTTTCTTCCAAAGGAATTTTAAAGGCTGAAATTCTATGGGTCCTTAAGGTTTTAAGCAATGGATTCATCTGCACTCTTGTAGCAATAAAAATTCTCTCTTTAAAGCTATTTTTCTAGCTAGTGTTATGGTAAAGCAATTCAGTTGTAAGTGAAAAAAAAAATGTGCTTATTTAACAAATTTTGGAATCGCACCTTATTTTTCTAACTTATTGGAAGAAAAAGTTAAAATTGCTAGTAATATGTACTTTTCTTTGATAAAAGTTTAAATGATCATCTGCAGCCAAAACAATTGATCTCTCCGGTAAGAATTTCGATAGTGATATTGTTAAAGCTTGGTATTACTTGTCAGATTTTTTTTTTTTTTTTGTTTAAAAAGTGAAGGAGAAGTGCTTAGATGTATTAACTAGGGGATTACTTCATATGTCAATGGATGTTCTGAATGTGAACTGGCTCATTTTCATTAAAATGGCTGGTTTTGTAAAAAGTATACAGCATTCAAATTTTGGGAGCTTAAAATAGGTTGTTATACATATTGAAATATTCTGTAAATTAATAAGGAAGCTAATAAAGATGTTTATAATCTCTAAAATTACCCAACATTTGATAGGATGTATAATTCAATACTGTAAAAATTTTGTATTTTTAACTACTAATATTGATTATTTAAATAAAAATTTTTCCGTTATAGCTGTAAATTCATTGAAGGCTTTTGAAGTATTCATTAAATGTAATGCTAATGTAAATAAAAAAAATTGTGTCCTTAATTTTTGAAATTATCTGTTTTTATTATTTCTAATTATAATTGAAAAATGTTGCACATATGTAATTATAATCATATTTAGTTTAGAACAATTGGTAAAATAAAAAATATATTATTTAAAATGAATGTCAACACATCCTGGAAATTTTTTGATCCTGGAATTAGATTATTAGAAATCTATACGAACCCTGTGTCATTTGTTATTTTTCTATCAAGAGATATTTAATAGTTTCAAGTGGGACCTAATCAAAGTCATTTTTAATTGTCATGAAACTGCTAAAGCAATTTCTTAAGCCTATAATAATAAATATTTATTTCTTTTTAATTGAAGAAAAGGTTATAAATAGCATCTGTGAATTTAATTAATAAGCTAATTGAGACTTAGAAAGTGGTTTGTCCACTAAACAGACATCTAACATACCTGTTTGTTAACTTTCCAATTACTTTTAGGAGAAAGGATATGAAACTTATTAGTCCAAAAGATTTGGCTTCATTGTAAATATCTGTGAATGTTACAAAGCATTGAGGTATTAACTTGACACCTTCAGTGAGAACTACTGGTGCAATACCATCCATTCCTGATGACTTAACAGTTTTGAATGACATAGCCCAATATCATGGGATGGCTTTATAGTGACCCGTTAGTATTAGTTATTATTTTCAGCAATATTTCATTTCTCATATCACAATTAAATGTAGAGAATTGAAATATGAAATTTCCAGTTCTCTTTGGAACCTGGAAAGTGAACATAAACCATTTAGACAAAATCTCTTTTCAAAAGTTTAAAAGCTTTATCAGAACAGGATGTAATGAATTAAGATCATTTGCGTCAGTTTAATTCTTTATAATTCTCTCTACCTTCATTTAAATTCTTATTTTACTAAAATTTGGAAAAATAACAATTACTTGTTAAAGGTATATAGTCAGTAAAAATAATTAAAGTTTGTATCATTTTTATAGTTTTTATCAAAGTAAATTATTTTAACTGGAGCAAAATGAAAAAAACAATAAAGATTTTAAAGAGTTATTTAGTTATGTATATTTAAAATTAATATACATATCATAATATATAAGTCAACCTATTAAATTTTTACTGTTTTTAATGGCTAATAAACACAATGGTTAACAGAAAATATATATTATTGTTAGTTCTTAAAATTATCTCCAACTCAGCACCTACTGCCAACGTGACTGCAGCTGTGCAATCTCCTTGCATTTAACCCTTTCCGGCGCAGTGTTCCAGGTGATGGAACACCAAATTTTAAATTGTTACCAAACCATTGCATTTAGAGATAAATGGATCCAAATTTTTTTAAAATGCTCTTTAAACGTTCCTCTTTGACAATAGATGACAGCACCACACAAGGCGACAAATAATTTTCAATTATTTTATGTTATACAAATCCCTCTATTTTTAAGAAATTTTCCGCAAATTTTTTTGTGATATAAAAATAAATGTTTGGAAAAAAATTTCTGTGTTATTTGTTGCCTGTCCATTGAACTATTTATTCTATATTACTTTAAATTTTTTACGCATATAGTATACGTAGAATCATTGAATAAAAACAAGGTGTTCCATCCCCTGGAACACTGCGCCGCAACGGTCGTATTCATTTACACCGTCACTGCGGGATTAGCCTTGAAAGCAATGATGAGGGAAACATCTGTGTTTATGTTTACTGTTTTTCTCTCTTTTGGGGAGAAATGAACTTTTGCTTAGGAATTTACAGGGGGGGGGATTTCTTGTATGGGAAATATTTATACTACCTTCTCGGCCTCTTGAATTGGAAAACTTCAGTGGGGTCTAAGATTATATCAGTTATTTCGCGTCATTTCTAGATAGAAAATGCATGATTTTTATGTTCTCGATTTTCCTTTTTGCTACTATTATTTTATATTACTGTATAGATATTTTTTTGAATTTATATATTTTAGTTTATACTTTTTTATGCAAATAAAATTTATTTTGTTGTTTATTTTTTAAATTTGTTAATTGCTAATAAATGGCATGGAGAGGTCTTAGTCTTTCTGAAGCAATAAAAATGCTTCAAGAATTGCCCTCTGGTAGTGAATCTGAGAATGCAGATAGTGATAGTGATACAGAGAAATATGTTTATATCACTTGAACAGTCTCAATCTGATAGCGACGATGTATCGCATGTAAGTAAAGATGATTACGATGATTTATTCCAACCAGGCCCCTCTATGCAGCCCCAAGACCTTACTTGGGTAACTAAACAGACTGCAGAAGTTGCTGCATGTTTTTACACCGATAAGTTGTCAAAGTAAAGATATTTGGGACTTATGCGAAAAAAGCCCCCTTTCAATTTGTCTAGAGCTTTTTCCTTACCAATTGATTGAAGTTATTCTTTTGTAAACCAATCTTTACATATGTTTTTATTTACAGCATAAAAATCACTTTTTCATTCCCCCCCCATTATTTTTCTTTTTTTCTGGGGTCGTAGAGCAGCAGTCCTCCTTATGGTGCACCCTGGGGTACGCTAAGTCTGCTACTTAGGCATAATACAGTGATTTTTTTATTAATATACGAAAGATTTGCGCATTAGTGTGTTTCACTGCAATGCTCGCTTTTAATAGCCCTTTGTGGCGCAGTGTTCCATGTGATGGAACACCCACAAAATCGAAATGGTCAGTGCAATCTTTACCAAATTTTTACTGTACACTATTTAGGGCCTACATAGACAGCCTATACAATTTTTCCTTAATATCTCAACTTTAAAGGGTAGTGCGCCTGAAAGGGTTAAAATTTTTAATTTAAACTCTAGGGTTTATGGTGAAAAGTCTATGATGCTTGATTCAAATCTTTCATTGATTTAAGTCTCCTGACCTAAATTTCTGAAACTTTTCACAGCCCTATCTTTAAACACTTGACATATTCAATGACTTAATGCTGTTGCTGATAAGTTAACTTTGGAATCGTAAAAATAACACCAAACAAGCTCCTAGGGCACTTCCATTTGTCTTCACTGCTATACGAATTACGATTGAGGGAAGTATGGTTGACCTGTTTTGATATCAACTGGTATTTCTACTCTCAGTAACCTAATTTGCATACTTATTTTCACTT